>VSMD01105534.1:0-28325 GCA_008750895.1 Mirza zaza
GTTTGCTCTACTGATGGTTTCCTTGGCTGTGCAGAAACTTTTTAATTTGATCAGATCCCATTTGTTTATTTTTGATGCTGCGGTGATGGCCTTGGGGGTCTTCCTCAAAAATTCTTTGCCTAGGCCAATGTCTGGTAGAGTTTTCCCAACATCTTCTTCTAGGATTCTTAAGGTTTCATGTCTTAGGTTTAAGTCTGTTATCCATCTTGAGTGAGTTTTTGTGAGAGGTGAGAGGTAGGGATCCTGATTTGCTCTTCTGCATGTAGCTAACCAGTTTTCCCAGCACCATTTATTGAAGAGAGATTCTTTTCCCCAATGTATATTTTTGTCAGCTTTATCAAAGATTAGATTGCCGTATACTGATGGTTTCATCTCTGGTATCTCAGATCTATTCCAGATATCTATGCTTCTGTTCTTGTGCCAATACCAGGCTGATTTAACTATTATTGCTTTATAGTATAGCTTGAAGTCAGGAAGACTGATGCCTCCCAGATAAGTGTCTTTCAGTTGGAGTTACCCTTCCAACTCCTGTGTTGTCCTTGTGAGGTATTTGTTAGAGAATATGCTTCACCTGCAGACGTTTTCTTCACTTCCTGACATTGCTTCTACTTCCTCTGAGGTTCTTGTTTTTTCTTGCTTTGCCTCTTTCTTCAAATGTCTGGCAGAGCTTGGCTGCCCACTCCTTGAGAGGGAGGACAGGAGGCCTTTCTCTTGGGTTGCTTGTTTCCCCACAGGGGGGCTATTTGGTCCCTGCCTGGAGGATGTGCCTCTGGCTACCAGATTTTTCTCTGGGCCGGGTAGGGGAGGAGATTGGAGGTGTGGCTGTTATGTCATCACTCATTTAATCCCCTGTTCTGGAGAATACGTCCTTCTTCAGCAGTGCTTGGGGCTCTCTGAGTCTCAATCTCTCCAGGGTCCCCTCCAGGAAGGCTAAGAATGTGGGGACAGAGGGCCTGGGACCTGTTGATGTTCATCAGTCAAAGACCACCAGGAGGCTGAAAACACAGGTGCAGCTCTTTCTTCTTTTTCTTTTCTTTCTTTATTTCTTTTTTTTTTTTTTTTTTTTTTTTTTGAGACAGAGTCTTGCTCTGTTGCCCAGGCTAGAGCGCCGTGGTGTCAGCCTAGTTCACAGCAACCTCAAACTCCTGGGGTCAAGCAATCCTCCTGCCTCAGCCTCCCCAGTTGCTGGGACTACAGGAGCACACCACCACGCCCAGCTAATTTTTTCTATTTTTAGTAGAGACAGAGTCTCACTCTTTATGAGGCTGGTCTTGAACTCCTGAGCTCAAGTGATCCTCCTGCCTCCTCCTCCCTCGGCCTTCCAGAGTGCTAGTATTACAGGCATGAGCCACCGTGCCCCAGCCACAGGTGCAGCTCAGACCAGAGAAAGAAAAGATCAGCCCCTAGGAGTGGCTGGCAGATCCGCTCTCTCCCCCACCAGCTCAGCTTCCAGCTTCCTCTGGTTTGCAAAGCCAGTGAGAACTCAGACATTTGATTCCCACAGTTTTATTGCCTTTCTCTTTGCTGTGGTCTCTTTGTCTAGTGTCTTTACCTGTTGGGGCTTACATCTTTTTTTCCTCCATTCTTTTACTGTCATTTTAAAGGACATGGGGAGAGAGCAGAGGTAGGTGACTGCATCCCCACAGCCTGTTTTATTGGAGGTTCTATAGGCCTTTCCGCTCAGCCTGACCTCTCAGAAAACAGCTCCTTGGTGAAGTTCTTCTGTCCATTGCAAGGGAATGACTGATACCGTGTTCAACCAATTTCCTTGATAAAATGAGGGGAAAGTAGGTGGAACACAGGCTAATATTGGGATGCAGAAAGTTCCAGTTCCTTTGGAAAACATGATGTTAAGTGAAATAAGCCTAAGTTCACATGTTCTCACTCATACATGGAAGCTAAGTATTAAAAACAATTGATCTGGGCTAGGCGCGGTGGTTCACGCCTATAATCCTAGCACTCTGGGTGGCCGAGGCGCGGATTGCTCGAGGTCAGGAGTTCAAAACCAGCCTGAGCAAGAGCAAGACCTTGTCTCTACTATAAATAGAAAGAAATTAATTGGCCAACTAATATATATAGAAAAAATTAGCCGGGCATGGTGGCGCATGCCTGTAGTCCCAGCTACTCGGGAGGCTGAGGCAGAAGGATTGCTTGAGCCCAGGAGTGTGAGGTTGCTGTGAGCTAGGCTGATGCCATGGCACTCACTCTAGCCTGGGCAACAAAGCAAGACTCCATCTCAAAAAAAAAAAAGAAAGAAAAAAGAAAACAATTGATCTCATGGAGACAGACAGTAAAATGACAGTTACCAGAGGCTGGGAAAGGTACCAGGGAGGGGGCATAAAGTGGGGGTGGTTAATGGGTGCAAAAATATAGTTAGATAGTTAGATAGCATAAACAATATTTGATAGCACAACAAAGTGACTATAGTCAACAATAAGTTAGGGTAGACTTTAAAATAACTAAAAGAGTGGAGTTGGGACGTTCCTAACACAAAGAAATGTTAAATGCCTGAAGTGATGGATACTGCAATTACCCTGATTTGATTAATTCACATTATATGCCTCTGTCAAAACATCACATGTACCCTATAAAGATATACAACTATCAGGTACCCAAAATATTTGAAAAGGAAAAAAATTTCCAGTTCCCTTATTTAATGTGAACCGCCCTTTCCCGCAAGCTTTCCCGCTTCATCATCTGAAGTCTACACTGAGGCTACGGCGTCACAGAGAGTCTCCTGGATTCATTTGTTTTCCAAAGTGGATTTCCTATGGCTGAGTAACTTAGTTCCTTTCTGTATGGCGCAGCAGAAATAATTTGCTTCTTAAAACCTGTCACGGTAGCAAGCAGATGCTTTAATAAGAACCATACTTCTCACCTGTGAGATTCGGTATTTTTAATTAGCTAGGTAGACAGCTACTTGTCTCCTTCTTTAAGGTATAAATTATTAAAGGCCACAGTGGGGAAATGTCCGTTTACCGCGATGACATGCTTATACCATCTGTCTCGGCAACGCGGCGTTGCTCAGTTGCACTCTGCGGAGAAATGATGGCACTAGGACAAAAGAAGCGTCTCTCGGATGTGATTCCAGGGAGACGAGACTGTTCCGCCATCATCGTAATGACACATGCCTGGCAATGTGTCAAAGGTGGAGAAAATATCATTGCTGATATCCCTCAAGAAGGAAGTCAGCGCCGGGGGTGGCAGGTCTGGCTCTGGCTCTGAGAGTCCCCAAACCTTCCTCAGACTGTTTGGCGACTTGTCTGGAGCAGGGGGAGGCCCAGGTACAGGGGCTGCACGCCACGGTCCATGGTGAAATCCACTAATGACACAGTTTTTGAAAATCTTGCTCCTGTATATATGATTGTATTTTTGAAGAGCTACATTTGCATGTAGACTGGGATCTGTTATTGGAAATGACAGGATCTCTGGGAAAAGACGGCATGTTATTAGAGGACAGCCATCCTTGGTAGTGGTAGGGACAATACTAACAGCACAATAGCCCTGCCTACTGTGACTTGTAGGACACCCCTTGTGTGCCACAGATGGGCAAATTTTGTTTCACAACAGTCACAGTTAGTCAGTGAGGACAGAGGCCAGAGGGGCTGATACCATGTTCGCAGTTAGGGAGTGATGAAGCCTTCACTCAGACCTAGGTCTGACTCAGATCAGGACCCCTCCTCCGGGAAGCCTTCCCTGACCTCTACACGCTCTCCACTGTGGCACTTGCCCTGTACCCCGGGCACCTGCTGTGTGTCCGCCCCCCTTGCTAGATGACACAAGCAGGCTGGGAACTTCTCATTTATTCCCAATCCTGACCCACGGTAGACTCTGGATGGTAAATTCCTCCCAAACTCACCCAATGCCAAGCTGTGTCCCCCACGTTGTGGTCAGGTGTTGCCCCCTCTCTGTCTCTGGCTCGTGCTCAGGGGGACCTGGGATGGGAGCTCCATGAGAGGGGCCATGTCTCACAGATAAGCAAACACTAGGGCAACAGCATGGGGGCTGAGGGTTTTTTCCCTACAAAAGGAGAAAAACAAAGAAAGAAGAAGGAGCAAAGATGGAGAGGTGGCCAGCTCACCCTGGGCGATCCCATACATAAAAACACGCTTAGTAGCTAAATTCTGCCCCGAAGCTCCCTGCAGTGAGCAAAGGCAGGAAGGACCCCAGGGAGTTCATTAAAAAGGCCAAGGTCTGTCCTTCTGGAAGGGTGAAGACAGCTTGTGACAAGAGGCTACAGCCCCAGAGAACTGAGAAGGTGGAGAAAGCCTCATATTTGAAACTAAAACCATATCCTATTGAAGTCCAAGGCGCGAGGAGGAAAAAGCATTCAAACGAAAACAGTCTTCTCAGTGTGGCAGGGAACGCCGGGTGGATTAAGCAGTGGGTAGTGACATCAGACATCAGAGTGCAGTACAGGCTCTGAGTGCCACCGCCTGGGTTTGGATCCCAGCTGTGCCGCCTTCCGCTGTGTGACTTTGGAGTAGTTATCAGGCTATCTGTGCCTGAGTTAAACCTTGCAAAATGAGGGTGACAATAGTACCTATGTCACTGGGTTGTGGTGAAGATTAAGGCTAGTACCCATGAAGAGGTCAGACGAGCACCTGGTCAGTGAACACAGCCAGCCTGGGCTGAGCACGTGCCACATGCCACCTCCAGGCCCAGTGCTCTACGTGTGCTGACTCACATGAGCCTCTTATAAGCTGGCGAGGCCCCTACTTTTATTAGCACCGTCCCCATTTTATAGGTGTGGAAACTGAGGCACAGATTTGCCTATGTATCTTTCCCAAGAACACACAGCTCAGGAGCAGCAAAGCCAGGGCCTGAATCTGGGGCAGAACCCCCTCCTACCACTAGGCTTTGCTGCCTCTCAAAATGCTCTTTTTTTTCAGTATCAAGATGTCCCCTTTGGCCTTAAGATTCATCTGTGAAATAAAAAAAAAAAAAAGAAGATGTCCCCTGCGTAAAGGTTCTTGCTAACGTGGCAGAAAGGAATTTCAGGACACACACACAACCGAGCTATAAGTGGTAAGTTTATTGAGTGACAGTGGACAGGCTTAGGAAAGGCTTGTGCAGAAGCAAAAGTATGCTGTCAAGAAAGAGCTCGAGAGGAGCAACTGCCCCAAACCCCAAGCAGTTGCTGTTTGTTTGTTGAAGTGAAAGAAGGCTGGGTGGTCAGTGTTCATTCTGTTCTTCTTCATATATAACGGGGAAAGGTCACTTTGTACCCGTGCAACACTGGGAAATTAATGGCTCTTCTTCTCAGGTTTGTTTAAGGGCTGTTTGTGTGAGCCAGTTGACTAACCTTTCTGTTCCCTCCTCCCTAGCTCATACCTAACTACTCTAACAAAGGTACCTGCTTGAGTTGAATTGTGTCCCCTCCCACCCCCAAAAGACCTATTGAAGTCCTAACCTCCGGTACCTGTGAGTGTGACTATATTTGGAAATAGGGTCTTTGCAGATGTAATCAAGATAAGATGAAGTCATGCCAGATTAACATTGGTCCTAATCCAATGACTGGTGTCCTTAGAAGAAAAGGGGAATTTGGACACAGACGCAGAGAAAGAACACCATGTGACGATGGTGGCAGAGATTAGAATGATGCATGTACAAGCCAAGGTGTGCCGAGGTTGCCAGCAACAGCCAAAGCCAGGAAGAGACGAGGAAGGAGCCTCACCTAAGAGCCGTCAGAGAGTGCATGGACCTGCCATACCTGGACTTCAGACTTCCAACTTGCAGAAGTGTGACAGTTTGAAGCCACCAAATGTGTGGCACTCTATTACAACAGGGCTAGGAATGTCACATAGTACCTAAATGTACCCAGATGTGTATTTCTGCAGAAACTTGCTCTTTGAAGAGTATAAACATCTATGACGTGGCATCTGGTTATTTAGGCAGGCTTTTGTGCAATCTCTGGCCCCAGCTGACTCAGTGGGTGACATATTTTATGAATAGCCATAGATAAGGCCTGCTTGAATTGGAACCTTTGAGGAATGAGGTTCTTTATGGGCTGATGGAATTCAGGTTGGAGCTCACATCCTCTCGGGCTCAGATTCATCAATCAAGTGGACAAAGACTGGGAAGAATAGAGTGACATCTATTGATACTTAGGTCTTAGGTTAAATGTTACAGGGTCCCTCGTCCATGTCCCAGGGTGTCAATCACCCATGGAGCCCCCTGCAGAGCAAGGGCTGGCCTTCGCATGTGGGAAGAAGAGAGAAGTGCTGGCCAGAGCTGACACTTGCTAAATCTGGTCATCCTTGTAGGAGGGAACAAGGGCTTCTGTAGAAAACTGAGCCCCAGGTAAGCTGCAGGGAGTTGGTACGTCCTGTCTAGGCTGTGTGGCATGTGGCTCTATCACTTGATCTGTGTGGATGACAGGGATGTGGACTGCCAGGGCTTCAGTCTGTTTTCCTCCTATACTGTAGACTCCACCACAAATGCAGACCAGCGATCAGGGGAAGTGATCAGCCTGCCAGGGATGGCCTTGCAAACACTCAGAATGGTGGCAAATGCCACTAAGCACAGCAGAAGAGACCCAGGGACCACAGGGTCCCACATAATGTGGACCCTCCACCTCCACTGCCAAGTGGCTGGAGGAAAGTTGCATTTATTGGATCTTTTCCTAACCAGAGGCCAAGCTGTTTGTCCAAAGTCTCAGCTCTGCCAAGGCCCCTGAGTCCCACCCCCAGAGTGACCCTCAGCAGAGGGCTCTAACTGGGCTCTTACTTATGCCGGGCCTTGAGGAAGGACTGTCACATTTATATTTCTTATTCTCTCAACATCTCTATGAGACAAGTATGACATTTTTCCTCTTACTGATGAGGCATTGGCCTGACAAGGGTCACCTCCTGGAATTCAGACATTCCAGCCTGTGACAGCTGAACCTGTCTCCCACACCACCCTACCCCACAGAACTCAGCTCCCTAGGAAAGTGTCATCACTGCACTCAAATCTCCGACATGACGATTTTGAAAAACATGTGAGAGACTGAATGGACAATGGCCAGACCACATATGACGATGGAATTCTGACCCACAACCTTTGCGGCCACCAGCCCAGAAGGGTCCACACTGACTGTGACTGCAGCTTCCCTATTTTTATCCTGCCTCCTCCCCAACTCGGGACCAATCAGAGAAAGCCAAATATGTGCCCCCAAACGATCACATAGGATGTCCTGCTTCTAGTTAGCCCCCTTCCAACCCCCCCGACGCCAGCAGCCTCCTCCCAGAGCACACTAGAACCTTCCCTCTCCTGCACCCTATTCCTGTCTGCCTTGGAGTCTCCACTCGACTCTGTGATGCTGGCTGGTGTGGCCTCCCCTGCTACAGCTCTGCGTGAATAGCGTCTGCTTGCTCTCATTTGGGTGGTCTTTGCTTTCCCCACATGTCTAAACTTGTTACGAATATTCGGCATGTACAGGTGTTGAGATAACTGGAGATGAAACTTATCAAATGAGCAGGTCCTCAGTGCTAATACCGTGCATGGCCTCGGGTGATGAAAGCAAACTCAGTAAATTAAAATTCTATTTCACAGTAAAATAAATTCTTTCCTCTTAAGAATTCATTAGATTCTGTCTCCACCATTACCTTTGAAATATTGCTTGCCTCGTCACCGCACCCACCCAGAAGGACCTCTCTTGGCAGGAAGGGGAGATGGTACCTTTTTGTCACATCTGTTTGACCAAGAAGGAAGAACTGAGTGATGATGTGGCAACAGCAGGACACAGTGGCATGTTCCCTGGAGAGAGGGAACAACAGGGGTACAGGGCACACAGGAAGGGCCCTGGAGGTATGAAGGGGCGATTCAGCAGGTGAAAGCCATAGGTCAGCGTGAAGCTCCTGCTTTGTCAAAGAACTATTGAATAGACATAAGCAAGAGTGCTTTCCAGGCAACGAAGGCCTCATCAAAAAAGGGGGAAGGTGGGTCCAGACCTCACAGCAGGACTCACAGCATTTTTCTATTTAATACAAAGAATGGGGGACATACACTGTGATGATGACAGAGGTTAATTCTGAGTGCGTGTGGGGGAACAGATGGCTTCTGTTTTTATTTTTTTTCTGTTTTGTTTTCATTTAATTTTTTCTGAATTCCTTTTTGTGCTTTCTATATGTTCTGCAATAAATACCTATAATTTCTGGAATAATAAAAATTATTTCTAAGAATATGAATGCTGGGAGTGTGTGTGTGTCGGGGGCAGACGATAATATCTTGCAAGACCTCATGAAGCTATGGCATAAAAGTCGCCATATAAAACATCACCATCGGCTGATTGTGGTGGCTCACACCTGTAATCCCAGCACTTTGGGAGGCCAAGGCAGGAGGATTGCTTGAGGCCAGAAGTTTGAAACCAGCCTAGGTAACACAGCAAGATCCTGTCTCTTAAAAAAAAAAACACTTAGCCCGGTGTGGTGGCACATGCATGTAGTCCCAGCTACTCGGGAAGATGAGGCAGGAGGATTGCTTGAGCCCAGGAGTTCAAGGCTGCAGTGAGCTATGATCCTGTCACTGTACTCCAGCTTGGGTGATAGAGCAAGACCCCGTCTCTAAAAAAAAAAAAAAAAAAAAAAAATCAAAGGCAAGCTGTAAACTTATAAAATTTTACTGTAAGAAAATATTTTGCAACTGATAAGAAGTGTTGAAACCTCGGATGGTAAAAAATACATCAGTATCTCCTGTGTTAGAAAGCATAGTGAGCACCATTCTAACTCAGGGCTCTTGCACTGACTGTTCCCTCTATCCCAACACTTTTCCCTGAGACTTCTGCCTAGCATCCTTCCTTGCTTCCTTCAGGTCTCTGCCCCAATACTTATCAGACCACCACTCTGTATAGAACAACAGCCCCCATGGTATCACACTTGTGCTTACCTATTTGTCATCTTCCCTTCACTAGAATATCATCTGCGTGACAGCAGGGGCTAGGTCTGCTTTGTTCATTGCTATACTCCTGGGGCCCAAAACCATAGATATAATAGGTACTCATTAAGTGTTTGTTGAATGAACAAACGAATAAATGAATGAATGAAGTCAGAGGTTTCAGCGGGTGGTACAAATGTCATAGGATTAGGAGACCCAAGTGTCTCTCCTCATGAGCTCCCTGAAGATATATATACACTGGACTCTCAAAGCAAAGCAATGGTGTTGGCCCCAAACTTCAATGTGTTCAGTCTTCGGTGAGCTCTTCCAGTTCATGAGAAAAGGGTTAAAAGTCTGCAGAACACAGACTGTGGCTCATCATGTCCACTCCCACTGAAAGGAACCAGAGCTCCTTAGAGAAATGGCTTATTTCATGCCTAGGGCTGAAAAATGTACAAGTTGAGTGTGGAACACCTCGTCATGCCTAAAACAAGGGGGTCTCAGAGACTATTAGGGTGATTACAAAAAAAGACCTAAGAACCAACTCTAAGGGATTCCCATTGCCCAAAGATGGGACCATTTGAATAATGATGCTAATATTCAAAACACATCAAATATATTAAAATCTATGAGTTCATATTGATACTCAAAAAATCCAAAACAAAACATAATTAATTGGTCACCTTGAGAAATTACTAAGGCACAAATGTATTATTCTGAAAATTGATGAAAGGAAGAGAATGAATCAAGCATTTATCTTGTTGTCCTCTAAGGACTGTATTTCAAGATAACCACATAAAAGGGGAATGTTTCATTCTATAGAAAGCCATTCAGGCTAATAAATGGAGAAGTAATGAGATAATTAGAAAATCACCATATGGAAATCCCAATGAAGTAATGGATCTAGGAATCAATAATTAATGACTGCTAACCATTAAGTCAAAGTCAGTGGAGGATGTTGTAATGGATGGATCAGGGTGAAAAACTAAACCCACTGATCAATGTCAGCCTCGCTGAAATTGGGCAACCGGACGTACGTGTCCCTCAGGCTGATGCAATAGGAAGCACATGGCACCACCTAGGAAGTCACCTTGCACGCATACACATGCACACACACAAGCGTGACTCTAATAAAGCCTTTGACTCTAACTCCCAGGAGACAGGAACAATAAGAGATGGAGAAATAGGTTAACATACAGTCCCAGGAAATAATAAACCAAATCTAGAAATGTGGAAAATTGTACAGGATGAATGACTCTGTTTCCACATGGTCTAAAAAACTAGGAGAGGAAAGGTTAAATCAGTGGAGACTTGAGACAGATCAGACAAATGCAGCATGTGGCCCTTGTTTGCGTACTGACTTGAGCAAACCAGTTATAAAAATGTTTTGAGATAATCAAGGAAAAGTGACTATAAGCCGAGTATTCGATACTCTTAGGAATTACTTACTCTGCTGAATGTGATGATACTGTGGTTACAGTTTTTAAGCCATTACTTTTACAGCTACATATTGAAGTATTTTCACATAAAGTTATGTGATATCTGGGATTTGCTTTAAAATACTCCAACAAAAAATATAAATGGGAGGACAGCTGAGACAAGAATGTTGAAAAGTGAGTCTTTTTGAAGGTGGGTGTAGTCCCTGCGGTTTTACATTCATGTAGCTTCTTTTCCATGGCAAAGTGGGCTGGTTTGCTTTTGTTTTTTTACTCTACAATTCATTATAGACCAATACTTTTATAAAACATAATAAAAGTGAATTACTAAAAAAATTAAATAATAAAAATCAGACATACCAAATGTAAGTGCAGATTTTTTATTGGACTCAACAAACATAAAATTATATTTCAACAAATATAATCAGAACAAACATACCATATGGAAAGAGAAAAGAATTTGTTAAGGCACACACATTTTTCATTGAATTTGTGTATATACGTGATGAACGTGAGAATTGCTATTACATTCGACTTTTTGTCATTCCACAATTATAAGAAAATTATGAGTAAGATAGTGATTCCTCATATCAAATGCTTCTGCACATAGTTTGAACAACAAACACATATATCAGCATTTAAAGTTTTTAATGTGAGAAGCTTGCTACTTGCTTATTAATTTATCTAATCTAGTTTTAGTTGATGACAACATTACTCACAGAGAATAACATGGATCTAAACTTTTCTGTTTTGATGTCATGATACTCCCAGTAGAGAAATCAGCCTCACAGAGGCATGTTGATGGGAATGGCAGAAGAGATTTTAAAGTAATTTCACAGGAGTCTAATGGATAAGGCATTGGCCTCCTAAAGTAATTTCAGCAAGCTCAAAACATTCATTTTGAATTTCTATCTAAAATAAAGCAAATAACATTGTATTTTCAAAACTCATCCAGTCCTTGCTTAGTAGCCAGTTTCATCAGTTTATTCTGTAATGTCATAGTTCAATTTAAGTTATCCATAGCTATTGATTAAAGAAATAGATTCCAGAACCATAGATTTCTTACATATGCCTCAATGCCTTGAAGGTAAGGAAAATTCAAATTCACAGGGATACAGGTGTACAATAATAGACCATCACCTATATTCCCAATTGTCATTGAGAGATGTCATAAAAATCTGTAGAGATTCTAATTTTTGGTTTTGTCTTTTGTTGTTTTGCTGAATTCCTTCCTTATATGGAAATTTAAAATCGTTAAAAATATCTACCAAATACCACATGATCTCACTTATGTATGGAATCTAAAAATAGTTGAGGCCGGGCGCGGTGGCTCAAGCCTGTAATCCTAGCTCTCTGGGAGGCCGAGGTGGGCGGATCGTTTGAGCTCAGGAGTTCGAGACCAGCCTGAGCAAGAGCGAGACCCCGTCTCTACTATAAATAGAAAGAAATTAATTGGCCAACTAAAAAATATATAGAGAAAAAATTAGCCAGGCATGGTGGCGCATGCCTGTAGTCCCAGCTACTAGGGAGGTTAAGGCAGTAGGATCGCTTGAGCCCAGGAGTTTGAGGTTGCTGTGAGCTAGGCTGACGCCACGGCACTCACTCTAGCCTGGGCAATAAAGTGAAACTCTGTCTCAAAAAATAAAAAATAAAAATAAAAAAAAATAAAAATAGTTGATATCATAGAGTAGAGAGTTGAACAGTGGTTACCAAAGACTGGGGAAGGGAGAGGAGAGAAGTGGATGGGAGAGGTTGCTCAGTGGATACTAAGTTACAATTACACAGGAGGAATAAGTTCTTGTGTTCTCTTGCACAGTAGGGTGATGGTGGTTAACCGTAAGGTATTGTATATTACAAAATAGCTAGAAGTGGCCAGGCGCGATGGCTCACACCTGTAATCCTAGCACTCTGCGAGGCCGAGGCAGGTGGAGTAGATCGCTCAAGGTCAGGAGTTCAAAACCAACCTGAGCAAGAGCGAGACCTCGTCTCTACTAAAAATAGAAAGAAATTAATTGGACAACTAAAAGTATATAGAAAAAATCAGCCGGGCATCCCAGCTACTTGGAAGGCTGAGGCAGGAGGATGGCTTGAGCCCAGGAGTTTGAGGTTGCTGTGAGCTAGGCTGATGACACAGCACTCTAGCCAGGGCAACAGAGTGAGATTCTGTCTCAAAAAAACAAAAAAACAAACAACAACAACAAAAAACAAAATAGCTAGAAGAGACGCTTTCAAATATACTCACCACAAAGAAATAATAAATGCATGAAGTAATGGATTTGCTAAGTACCCTGATTTGATCATTATACAATATATATATGTATCGAAACATCAAATCGTACCCCATAAATATATACAACTGTAATGTGTCATTTTAAAAAAATTAATTAATTAAAAATAAAATTTAAAACCTAACCTATCAAGAAAAATCAGCAAGTCTGGATGTCCAATTCACATATTTAAACATTGAATCAAACTGATTCCTTATCTTGCAGAATCTTGATGAATTTGTTCTGCATTTTATTCCTGGCAGAATTCTTCCCCCAACAACCATTGTACCTCAGCATGTAGTAAGAGATTATTAATGTTCTATTTACATATTATCTCATAGAAGAAGGTTAATCTTTAACTTAATGCATTTGTCTTCGTGTAATTTACAAATTCTTTTTGTTTTTTTTTTTTTGAGACAGAGTCTTGCTTTGTTGCCCAGGCTAGAGTGAGTGCCATGGCATCAGCCTAGCTCACAGCAACCTCAAACTCCTGGGCTCAAGCAATCCTGCTGCCTCAGCCTCCCGAGTAGCTGGGACTACAGGCATGCACCACCATGCCCGGCTAATTTTTTCTATATATATTAGTTGGCCAATTAATTTCTTTTTATTTATAGTAGAGACGGGGTCTTGCTCTTGCTCAGGCTGGTTTCGAACTCCTGGCCTAGAGCAATCCTCCCACCTCGGCCTCCCAGAGTGCTAGGATTACAGGCGTGAGCCACTGCACCTGGCCTACAAATTCTTAATTCATTACTAAGTGCACTATTCACCTCACCTAATTTTGGTGTGGGAAGTGTAGCAAGATCTTCTCAATGAAGGAAGGAGTGGATTGTCATAGCTCCTTAATCCAGGTGACTATTCCAGGAGAATATTCTGTCATTGCAGCTGTCAGAACACACTTTCCTACACAAATTTAAACGCCAAACTAAATCTATTGACAACATATTCTTTCGAAGTTTTATACAGCTCAGAGTTATGTTGATTAGCAGTGAAGCTAAAAAAATTCTTCATACTCCCATCATGTTCAAACTGCACATATATTAGAATTGCCACATTAGCTAATCTGCACATTCTTTGAGCTACAATGAAAAATTCTTTACCAGCTTTATTTGTTCTATGGGTTGGTTTTCTGTATCACTGGGCATTTCACCTTACTTAGCAAGTTTCTGATTTTTCACTTCATCTTAGCAGAATTATGTAGCTCACTGGAAGGAGAACTTAAAGCATTGAAGATCTAAACTCACTTATTAGTTCCAATAGTTTTTAGTAGATTCCTCAGGATAAGCTGGCCATGTTAACATGGTCAATCACTGAGGCCCAGAATACTCCATCACTGTATGTATTTATTTATTTTTTTGTTTGTTTGTTTGTTTGTTTTGAGACAGAGTCTCACTTTGTTGCCCAGGCTAGAGTGAGTGCTATAGCAGTAGCCTAGCTCACAGCAACCTCAAACTCCTGGGCTCACGCGATCCTCCTGCCTCAGCCTCCCGAGTAGCTGGGACTACAGGCATTCGCCCCCATGCCCAGCTAATTTTTTCTATATATATTAGTTGGCCAATTAATTTCTTTCTATTTATAGTAGAGACGGGGGTCTCGCTCTTGCTCAGGCTGGTTTCGAACTCTTGACGTCGAGCAATCCGCCCGCCTTGGCCTCCCAGAGTGCTAGGATTACAGGCGTGAGCCACCGCGCCTGGCCAATATTTAATATAATTCTTACTATGTGCAGGCTATGATTATTGGTACTGGCCAAACTGGTGTTCAAATTTCACCTCTATTGGTTGTGTGGCTGTGGCCTGGTCACAGAAACCTCACAGATCACATGAATTTTAAAGATTCAATTGGCCAAGATAATATCTGGAAAGTGTCCAGAGAGTAGACACGCTCAGGTGCTACCCTTAGTTGTAGGGTTAAGGTAGAACAGACTGTTACGTGTGTAATGGGGGCATGGACCTGGCCCTAGAGATGGGAAAGTGATTCTCACTGGACGTGCCGTTTCTGGGGCCATTTGCCTAGGAAAGCCTCTTGCAGGACAGAAACCAGAACTGAGAGGGCAGGCGGGTCAGCAACGGGACAGCCACCCTGGCACCGACTGGGTCCACAGCTCAGAAAATCTGGGCTAGTCATGTTTGAAAGTCGGTATGGTGAAGAGTCACTGCAGATGCAGCCAGAGTGCAGGTCTCTGGGCCCCACCAGAGGAGGCTCTGAGACCCCAAGCCTGGAGTAGAGCCCGAGAATCTGCACTAACTGTCACCGCAGCTGATTCCCATACTGATGTGGAGCAGGCCACACTCTGAGAACCTGTGGTCTAGGTATGGTGCCCCTTTGCCTGGGGCCCAGAAGGGCAGTACTAACAAGGGGAGAAAGGCCTCTGGGGCTCTGTGGCTGACCTTGGCAGTCAGAACAGAGAGCCAGCCCAAAACCCCAGTCACTGCCATAGAACTGATTTTCACACAAGGTAAGCTTGTGTCTTTTCTTTTCATTATTATTTTTTATGTTAGCATATTGTGGGAGTACAAGTGTTAAGATTACATATACTGCCTGTGATCCCCTCCCCCCTTGAGTAAGATGTCCATCCCCCAAACGTTGTACATCTTACTCGTTGTGGTTGTATATACCCATCCCCTCTTCTCCCCTCCCACCCTCCCGACACCGGATAAATGTTACTCCTATATGTCCACTTAGGTGTTGATCCGTTAATACCAATTTGCTGGTGAGCACATGTGGTGCTTGTTTTTCCATTCTTGAGATACTTCACTTAGTAGGATGGGTTCCTTTATCCAGGAATATACAAGAGGTGCTATATCACCATTGTTTCTTAAAGCTGAGTAGTTCTCCATGGTATACATATACCGCATTTTATTAAGTAAGCTTGTGTCGTACAGAAACACAATTGGTTTTCGTATATTGATCTTGTACTCTGAAACCTTCCTGAACTCCTTTATTAGTTCTGATAGTTTTTAGTAGATTCTTCAGGATTCCCTGTACACACGATCATGTGATCTGCAAATAGAGATAATTTGACTTCTTCCTTCTGGATGTGATTTATTTCATTTTCCTACCTCATTGCCCTCGCTGGAGGCTCCAGTTATATATTGAAAAGGCATGGTGAAAGTGGATATGTCTTGCTCCTGATCTCAGGGGGAAAGCTTTCGGTTTCTTGTCATTAAGTATGATGTCAGCTGTGGTTTTTCACAGATGCCCTTCAACATGTTAAGGAAGTTCCCTTCTATTCCTAGTTTGTTGAGTGCTTATATCATGGAAGAGTGTTGAATTTTATTAAGCAGCTAATGCCTAACATTGCCAGGATACAGTGGGAGCTCTTGCTCACCCTTGGTTTCCCCAGAGGGGACAGCGTTGGCTGAGAGTCACAGGCGCCCACTGCTGCCTTTGCCCAGGACAGCCCAGCTAGTGCCAGAAATGACCCAGCATGTCACCTGGGCAGCTCCAACATCGAGAGGTTCCGCACCCAACAGGCCCATGCCTCGGCCACTCACAACCTCCTTCCATCACCCCAGAGGCTTCCAGGTGGCAAGCAGGACTTCTGAAGATCAAAAATGATCTGGAATTTTAAATTTGGAGACTACTGAAGACCTAACAGTGTGCGATGCTGCATGGATAAAGAGTACTTAGTATCCTACCTTTGGATTTAGTACTGCTGCCACCTTTGCTATTTTTTATCCTGCATGTTTAAAGCCATAACTCATTTCCATTCTTTTATTTATTTTTTTATTTTTTTTAAAGCCAGTCAAATTTAGCGGTGGGGGGTTGAATCACCCCCCACTGTGTCACCAGTTAGTGTCACCAACTTTAGTGACACTAATGTTAATAAGTTCTGATAACCCACTACCATCGGACCAGCCGCATTCTTTTATGAGTATTCAGACTTTCAATGTGTTTCAGGACTGGGCAAGTGCCTGAGCCAGTGACTGTCCAAAACAAGTCATTTTCAAATTTGAGAGCCACAGACATATGCTGCCTTTACACAGGAAGGTTTCTAACAGTAGGCTGTCATATCCAACTTGCTGTGTTCTGGTCACAACGACAGACCAGGCACAGGCTTTTCATCTTGTTTTTAGTATTAGTAGTAAGGAGGGTTCCACCCCTCAAGTACTAAAAAAATGTAAAATATGCTTTATTAGTCATTTCCTTGACTTCTCTGCAATCACTGCTTCTTCCTTGCCCCTACAGCTCATCCACTGACACCCTGATCAAGAGCAGGCACCAAATTGGCCCAGGAAGAGCCTGGATCAGGATTCGGGGTGGCCTGACACACATCGGGCTTCCAGAAGTTGAACCATGTATGGCCACCCTTTATCATACAGGTTGACTATTTTGTAAGTCAGATGATCCAAGTCTCCACCACCAAGCACCTGCCACCTAAGAACAGTTCCTGCAGTACTCATAAGGAGGCATTGTCAGAATGTGTTTCCTCAAGATGAAGCTTCCTGCTCTTCCTTTATGCCCAGTTTTACTAATTTTGGAACTGTCGGGTTGTTGAATGTTGCAATGAATAAGAATTTCAATAGATGTCACCAAGAAGTCCTAGGAGCAATTAAATCAATATCTGTTACTATGTTGCCAGTTGTCAACTTTCTGTAAGATAGAATTATAGTGGCTGATTATTTGTATAAGAGAAAGTGAAAATATCTTTAAAATAAAAATAAGAAAGAGCAGGCTTTGCAGAAGTAGCAGAATAGTGTCATATAAAAGCTTCCTATTCATCACGCCAGGGCGGAAATGCATAGAGCCTTTGAAGTCACTGTGAGGTCGTTAGGGAAGAAATGATTAATGCTGAGGGCATGATAAGGCTGATAGGTGGATTTGCCCCCCGGTAAGCAATTTCCAGCAGTCCCTTGGTCAATGGCTTCAATGCTATTAACTAGACTCCCAATTAGGACTCCAGGACTGTCTTTGTCCTTATCTTTTCAACTTTTTTTTTAGCGATAACTTTGATGGTTATTCCATTGTCCAATTGGAATATGGGAGGAAGAGATAAAATGATAGACAACAGAGTTAAGATTTAGGATAATCTTGGGAGTTGGGAATGTCCAGCTAACATCAAGAGAGATGCGTTTGCACAAGGATGGAGGTCAGGGTTGACACAGACATCCCCCAAGCCACTTGTAAATTGTGAGTGTGGGGGAAACCTGAAAGAATACTTGTGAAAAACAAACTCGGGGCCAAATGTCAACACCGGGCCCAATGTCAACCAAGAATGTGGTGTGGCAGCTAAAAAGATGAGTCCAACCCAATTCTGCATGAATCCCTTCCAGAGAGCGGGAAGGCAGAGCTGCACCACCTTCCCTTTGGTCCACTGTGTCTGGGTGTTATGTTCGAGAACCTTCTCACTGGCCTCAGTGTCTGGCTTTCCTTTCCCCCGCTTCCTGGCCCTTACAGCCAGCTCCATCATGCCATGTGCAGGGACCACTTCCACACCCCCAGGCCCAACCCTCAGTGGTGATCCATTACTTACCAAGTCAAGGGCAAAACCTCGGCCTGATAGTCAAAACCCTCCACGTACTGGCTAGCTACTCTTTCCAGCATTCCCCTCTCCATTCCCTCTTACATATTTTGACCACATTTGAGAACTCGCCACTCCCTGAATCTATCCCCGTCTTCCCCAACCTCTCCTAGGAGCCATCTCCCTCCAGGGTCTCCCAGCTACACCTGCTGAAGGCGCTCCTCCTCTCTGCACCTTGCTCTCACCAGCTCCTCCTCAACTCCGCATCTCCCACCCCTGAAGCTCCACGGCTGTTCATGTTCTTCTCTTATGGAATTTCTTTTTCCTCATGTCTGACTTTTGAGTGTTGGGATTTCTGGGTGGAATTCTGGTGTTCGTCTAATGAAATTAGGCTGAGGGTGCCAGGAATTCTGCGCCATGCTTCTCCACCTCCTCCTCCTCATGGGGGCTCAGGTCGAGGAATCTGTAAAGAACAATAGCGGAATGAGAATGAAGTTCCATTATTAAATTGGAACCAATGCCCTTGATCCAAAAAATAGAATCCACTAGGAAAATTGAGTTGGGACAGGCAGCTTCAGCTCAGCCCACCTCAGCCTGAGGGCAGGATGCTTACTCTTCCTGCCCTCACCTCCAGTGGGGAGAGAGACAGAAGTGGAGAGTCCAGTCACCAAAGTAGACACTTGAAGTAGAAATGGCAGGTGGGTGGCCTGCCACTAGCTTCCAAGTCCTGCTTTGGTGCCAAACAAGAAGGTGGAGAGGGCAACCACAAATGGTGGTGACCTTATAAGGTGTAGACACCATGTCCTTTAACAAAATATGGCCAATGACTATCCTGAGGTCTGGCAAACCACAGGAACAACTTGCCATTTAAAGGGATGACAGTGGGGCAGAAAGAGAAGCAGGGGGAGAGGGTGTGGAAATGCTCTATTTCCAACTGGAAACTCTTGGAGGCCAGGGACAGTGTTTTATGCTTTTATAAACTATTTATTTAATATGATGCCTAATTCCTAGCATGGACTTGGCACACAGTACTCAACAAATATTATAGAACTGGCCGGGCATGGTGGCTCACGCCTCTAATCCTAGCACTCTGGGAGGCCGAGGCCTGCGGATTGCTCGAGGTCAGGAGTTCAAAACCAGCCTGAGCAAGAGCGAGACCCCGTCTCTACTATAAATAGAAACAAATTAATTGGCCAATTAATATATATAGAAAAAAATTAGCCAGGCATGGTGGTGCATGCCTGTAGTCCCAGCTACTCGGGAGGCTGAAGCAAGAGGATTGCTTGAGCCCAGGAGATTGAGGTTGCTGTGAGCTAGGCTGACACCACGGCACTCATTCTAGCCTGGTCAACAAAGTGAGACTCTGTCTCAAAAAAAAAAAAAAAAAAAATGATAGAACTGAATTTGTGATTTGCATTTTAAGACTGATATTGACAAGTTTGAGTCAGCCCAGGATATAGCATCCGGAAGGTGGAGAAGTCTGAAAAATGTGTAAGATGAGCAATAGACCTGGGTCATTTCTAGGGGTGAGAGGGTATTATCTACATTACAAAAACAGGGCAGAGCAAGGAATAATGATCGAAGGATACAACAGGGACATGGTTTAAGGCTCTAACAACATAAGGGAGACATTTCTAATAATCAACCCTCCAAACCGAGGAAGGGCTGCTTTGAGAGGATGCAAGAGCTTAGAGCAACACAAAAGGGCTTCCGGCGCCGAGTTGAGAATTAGAGTCAAGAGCTTCCAAAGCTGCGTCTGTGAAAACGAACTTCATAGGGGATTTGAGAGAGAGATAAGGGAATGATTGAGCCAAACATTTTAAAACCAGATTTACATTTTAAAAATCCCATTAAAAAAAAGAGAAATCCTATTTCTTTTCTCTTTAGCCACCCTGCCGATAATGTATTTCAAAGACACTGCATGCCCCATGCGTTTATGTTATATTATCATTAGGTCTTTAGAGTCAAATATAATCAGTCTTTGGGAATATTGAGTTTTTGCCCATTGTGTCCTGAAATCATTTATATCTAGGCTGAAAGGGATTAAAATAAACATACTTTTTTCTCTAAAAGTTCAAAATACTCCATTGCTTTGAAGTTGGTAACAAGCTTTATTTATAGGGATATAGCTGGTATTTGACTAATGCTGCACCAAGTTCAAAGGTGGACTTCAGTTAAAGGTCAAATTTTACTTAAAGTTTTAAATTTTTCCCTAACAAATAATTTGCTGCAAAATTGACAAATCTGAAACAATGTAGAGTAAATCATAGCCTGTATATGTTTAAATATATGAACTAATAAAAGTCACCTTCTGAAGCCCAAAAGAATGACAGATATTTGTAATTTTACAACTGGGTGAGTGCGCTTTTAATTAATGTGATGAACTTGTGAATTTAGTAAATTTAATTATAGAGGAAATAACTGCATTTTGTTTATTACATATTTGGTGTGATTAAATTTTACTGGAGGAAAAAAAATTATCCGGGAAAGGTATTTTAACATTTTTCTGAATGCCTCAATGACATTGGTACACACAAAAAAATGGAGCTATATTTTGTATCTAATGTTGAATTCTATTTCTTTATCACCAGCTGAGCTAGATTTGATCAGCAGCAGCCTGTTGTAAATCAGCAGCTACTGCCACAATTCAGCAGAATAAAACAAATTATAGAAAAATTGTTTATTAACTCGAACCCCTTCTTTATTAGTCATTTGCCACAATTTTATTTTATAGTCTCATTTCATTCTAACACTTTCTCTATCATAAAATGTCCATAATTTATCTTGGTATTTTATATTAATTTGTCAAACCAAGTTTATACAATGCCAGATGCCTGTTGTGTAAGAGATTTGATTGGAGGAGCGGAAGGCAACTCAACATACCATTATCATGTAATATCAAATCTCATTTTTTAAAAAAGTATTGAGTAAAGAAGTACTGGGCACCTTCTATGTGGCAGGCACCACCCTGGGCTGGGGGTACTGGGGAGGCGATATAGACCAAGTTCCTGGCTTCAGGAACCCACAGTCTGATGGTGGAGACATACATGGGAAGAAGCCATCATGTTATGATTCAGGGTAGCAACGGTGGAAGAGAAAAGGGGTACCAGCCAGACAGCCTAAAAGAAATCACAGTATTATTAACCACTTCGGTGCGGCGCTCACCGGCCTCGAAACCTTGCCCACAGCCGGCACTATTAGTCCGCACGGTAGTTTGTGCTGTGCATTGACGACCAATCCATTTTGCTCTTGTGTGATGAGGAAAGCTTTAAAGCACTTGAAAGCTTGTTTTACTTTACAGGCAGCTTTACTTGTAATGTAAATCAGAATAGGTATGTAACATATACATATATGTTTTCATTACATTATTATTTTTTTTTACAATTTATTTAATATTTTTCTCTCTTTTTTTTTTTTGTTTGGGACTTTAATAGAAACAAATAATCTAATCATTACATTATTTTTAAATGTTCACAATTTTATTTTATTTTATTTATTTTATTTTTTTGAGACAGAATCTCGCTTTGTTGCCCAGGCTAGAGTGAGTGCCATGGCATCAGCCTAGCTCACAGCAACCTCAAACTCCTGGGCTCGAGCAATCCTACTGCCTCAGCCTCCCGAGTAGCTGGGACTACAGGCATGCACCACCATGCCCGGCTAATTTTTTCTATATATATTAGTTGGCCAATTAATTTCTTTCTATTTATAGTAGAGACTGGGTCTCGCTCTTGCTCAGGCTGGTTTCGAACTCCTGACCTCGAGTTATCCGCCCGCCTCGGCCTTCCAGAGTGCTAGGATTACAGGCATGAGCCACTGTGCCTGGCCCACAATTTTATTTTGACAAATGAAAAATTAGAAAACTCATAACACGGCTGTCGGCTAAAGTCGCTGTGCGCATTCATCTGTGGCTGTCGACTGTAGTCGACGCTCGTGCCCAAGTGGTTAATAATATATCTTTTTGGAGGCCTCTTGACTTAGGGGTCCTTCACTGGAGTCCATTAAACTAAGAGTAACATCATGCATTTAGATCTCTTTTTATTTTTAAATGTGAAATAACTTTGTCTTTTGGTAGGCTGTGTAATGCAAATTGCCCTCCCCAATGTGGGCAAGCATGGACAAAAAAGCTTGGCAAAGGAGAATTTGCTCTCTCTCTCTCTGTCTTTGAGCTGGGACATCCATCTTCTCCTGTCCTCAGAGTTGGACTTGAAACTTGGACCGGAACTTATACCCTTGGCTCTCTTGGGTCTCCAGCTTGGTGGCTGCAGATCTTGGAACTTTTCAACTTCTATAATCACATGCACCAGTTCCTTATAATAAATCACTCTCTCAATCTCTCTCTGTCTCTGTCTCTCTCTCTCTCTCCTACCTATATCTACACCCTTGGTAGTCTCCTCTCACGTTGATTCTGGGATTAGTTGTGTGACTTGCTTTGACCAATGGGGCATTAGCAGACATAATGCAAGCACAGGCTTAAAACATACAGTGCTTTGGGGGTTGCCTTATACCACCAAAGTCTACCACACCAAGATTCCTGGGCTAGCCTGCTGTAGACATGTGGCTCAGCTGTTGGCCAGCCCAAACACCTGCCATGTGAGTGAGGCCATCTTAGACCATCTCCTCCCAGAGGAGCTGCCAGATAACTGCAGCCATATCAGTGACTCTAGGTGCAGAAGAGTCATTCAGCTCAGCTCACCCCAAATGGTTAATCCACATATTAAAGATTAGCAGGAAAACACTCGTCGTCAAAGAAAGTCAGCCTTATTTAACTTGCTGCAGTTATGCCAGAAAAGCTAGGACGGGGCAGTTGCAGGGGCTTATTACAGGATGTGAGTATCTGCTGGGTGATTCTACAAACAGTATAGGAAAGTGGGGGCTAATTTTCAACTGGGTGCTGTCAGGAAGTGAGGGCAACTCAGTGACTGGATCGCTTGGTAATTTTTATATTTAAGGCAGGCAGATTAAAGTGGGACTGGAGTTGTCAGTGGTAACTCACATTAGCTGGAAGGTGGGGGAATATTCAGTTATTTTTGAGTTGCAGAGTGTCCTTGTCTCTGTGTACTTTCGGGCATTATCACAAAATAATCTCATCTCTGCCTTATTCCTCCATAGTTGAAAAATGGTCTCATCTGAGTATTGTTTATATGCTGCTCAAATTGTTTATTCAGAAACACTACAGCTGCCGGCTGCGGCTGCTGGAAACCATTTTTACTTTCTGACACAGAATCATAAGCAAATATAGTGGTTGTGTTAAGCCTCTAAGTTTTGTGGTGGTTTTAAATTCAGCAAAAGATAGCTGATAGGAGCACTTGGTAATGCCTAAACGCTGTGAAGATTTCCTAATGCCTTCAGGGGTTAAGCATGCAAAGAGCTTCAGCTCCATGGGATTGGGAGTGGAGAAGGTGGGCAAAATGTGGAGATTCACCCACGACCTGCCAAGGACAAGGGACAGGAAAGGGCCTCAGAGGCCTGAGGTGGCCACACCACTGGCATAAACAGGACCTGTGTAACCACCTCCTCCTTGAGTGTGGCTCTGCCTCTTTCAGATGCCATTTTCCAGGACTGCAGCATGATGCTCTAACCTCCCACCCAGCCCCTCCCCATCTGGGGCCCATCAAGGCTCGAGAGGCAGCAGGACCAAGGGCAGGAACCCTGGGACTGCTTCTTGGTTAACATCTCTGACAGACATAGGAAAGTCTGATCATCTTTGCATGAGCGGTCTGTTCTGTCCAGAGAGCCGTTGTAAACCATAGCGAAGTCTATTTGATCTTCAGCAGAAGGATTTACCTGCCATTGCTCTGGGTACAGAAGGTGCCGACGCATTTCAAAAAGGCATCACTAGGGAGTAATAATTCTTGGTTATTGTTTCACCCCTTGAATGGCCAATAACCTAAGAGTGTGAACTCTTCTGTTTTTTGACCAGACATCCTTGGCTTAAATCACCATCAGCCAAGTCCTGGTCATAAATCTCCTGAGGACAGGTCAGACTTCTTGCAGTTACTTCTTCTCTAGCCAAAACCTTCAGTGACGTTCAAGGAAGAAGGAAGAGCAGTAAATCTTATTTTCCTCTTATAAATACTCTGTAAGCTGTTTCCTACTGACACTTCAAAAATGGACTCAAATTTAACCAACTTCTTGGAGGTATTCTTTCACTCAACCACGGGAATGTGTTTTTCCATCCATTCTCAAAGCCAAAGGCAGTCACTTTATCAGAGTATATCAAAGTCAGGCACAGAAAGATACAGATGGCTGAAAAGCAGCCACTCACCTGGCTTTGCAAAGAGGAAGAAAGTCAATCCCAGTGTTAACACTGAGACATTTGTCTTGGTTCAACAATTTCTTGCAAGAAAAGAAGACGCACTCGCTTCCTTTGAAGATGTTGGCTCACATTTTATATGAGGGATTATTATTACTAATCACAGGGGACTTTGGGGTTTCAGCGGACCCATCCTTCCTTCTGGCTGTATCAGAGCAATAAATAGCCAAGCACTGGCTAACTGCAGAGTCAGATATGACAACTCAATCACTGTAAAACTAGACCTTCCACTCCTGACTGTACAGTTTGTCAGACAATGTCAATTTTGAAATAGAAATGAAATCCATACTCTGAAGACACAATCACTCAGCAAAGTGTTTCCACCTTTGATTAAAAAAAAAGTTCACTGGCCAGATACCTGGCTCTGTTCCCTTCAGGCTGACTCAGAAGGGTTTTGTATGTCAGTTCCCTTGTTTGTAGAATGTGTTCCTCTCCATTTCACAGGACTGCTATGAGGAACAGGTGAGAAAATGCAAAATTGCTTTGAAAAATATGAAATAACAAGCATATTCTCTGTTAAGCTTTTTATATTTATTTGTTATTTCATGGAATCTTACCATAATTCTATCATAGTAGGATAAATGGCAGCAACTTAAAACACATCCTTCCCAAAAGTAATAAGAGTAACTTGTGAGTTCCTTGAAGGTAACAGCTATTTCCAACGCCCTGTATATGCACTATATATCCCTCAAGGGAAGTTCTCCAAGATATGTTCATCAAATAGAATATGGAATACAGAGTGGATGGAGGAATGTATGGACAAATGGATATAGGTGGATGGATGCGTGGATAAATGGATGGATGGATGGGTGGATGGGTGGATGGATGGATGGATGGATAGATGGATAAATGGATGGATGGATGGGTGGATGGACGGATGGATAAATGGGTGGGTGAATAGGTGGGTGGATGGATGGATGGATGGATGAATGCAGGGCCAAGATGGTATGTACCATATGGGCATTTAGATTGTGAAAATATTAAAGTACATTCACATCAGTTGGTAAAGATCCCTTTCCCTGAGATCCTCAAGTGTCCCCCTATTGTTCTAGCCACCTTGGATCTTCATTGTCTCACGAGGCCAGGAGTCTCTTCCACAGTTGGCAATAAAGGATTATTGTCTGGCACAGGATCCTGTATTAGCAGGTAATCTAAGTGGTTGGTACCCATGCACCACCCAACTGTGAAATAATTTGAATATCCCTTTTGCTTGGATGGGTAAGCATTTCATCAGTTGGCTAGTTTTAGGCTATTGGCCCTAGGACAATTTTCTTAATAAATCCCATGGCATTTACATTTTTGTATTTCCAAGCTCATAGGATGAAACTCCTCCAAGATATTATGCTATAGCCTGAGGTCCTTTAAGGCTTTAATTTTGATTGTTGAGTTTCTTTTCTTCACCACACACCAAAATTTTCCAAATAATGATTGCTATATGCAGGGTGAGACTTTTCTCTTAAGTAGTTACTTATTATATTCACTTACTTTCTTAACAGTGTGGCATTTGGAAGTTTCTGGGGGCAGGGGGAAGGCCTGCTCTGAGTATCATGACCAATGGATGCATCTAGAACAAGCCTTCATTAAACCCCAGAAGAACGTGTGACTGCTGGATACGAGTTCATTTTCTGTCATGTTTGGGGAGAAGAGGTGTTGGTCTTGCCAAGAATGCAAAGAGGCACTACAGTAATATCAGAGCAGCCACCTCCAGCAGCACCTGCCAACACGCTGTTTCTGGCCTATTCCAGCCGCATTGCTGGTGGCTCTCAGCAACCCGAGGGCTTGGGCTCTGCCTCTGCTGACCACCATCTAGAATTCTGGGGTTGCAGCCCTCCACCCACACGAGTACGACCACCATATGGCTTTGGCAGAAGTGGAGTCCCCGTTCCACTTGCTCTCAGTTCCCTGCAACGACCTTGGGCAGTAAAGTCTCCCTCCTAACACACACAATTCCCAATAATAAATTATAGTTTTCGGGTCGGGCGCGGTGGCTCACGCCTGTAATCCTAGCACTCTGGGAGGCCAAGGCAGATGGATTGCTCAAGGTCAGGAGTTCGAAACCAGCCTGAGCAAGACCCCGTCTCTACTATAAATAGAAAGAAATTAATTGGCCAACTAATATATGTAGAAAAAATTAGCCGGGCATGGTGGTGCATGCCTGTAGTCCCAGCTACTCGGGAGGCTGAGGCAGTAGGATTGCTTGAGCCCAGGAGTTTGAGGTTGCTGTGAGCTAGGCTGATGCCACAGCACTCACTCTAGCCTGAGCAACGAAGTGAGACTCTGTCTAAAAATAAATAAATAAATAAATTATAGTTTTCAGAAGTAAAACAGTGTTGGGCACTAGCTAAGCCCTTTGTCCACCTTCCTCTTTCCAGTCCATGCCCAGAGTACAAAAGAAGGAGCTCTTTCTCACCACTCATCAAACAGCTGAGAGCTTTACTTAACAAGCTCTGGGTCAGGGCCTTGAAATGTAAGTTCTTGTCCTTGGGCCAGATTGGAGCTCTTAGGCAAGAAGCCCCCTCTCTCCCTTCCACTCCTCCAGGACTCACAAACAGAAGGGTTACCCCTGAGAATTTATTCTCCAGGATGGAGGGCAGGAAGGGAACTCTTCCAGCCCCAGTTATATCTCTTTCTGCAGCATGTCACTGTTTCTTAAAAATAAAGGATGCATCATCTATTTGGAGAAGTTTCAAAGGGAAGTTGCCATAAGAAATGCAAAAGCATCCAGAATGTTCACCACAAGAAAGACTGTTACACAGCCAGGGCCAGGCAATGAAATGTATGAGTTGCTTCTCATTTTGAGAGGAGAAAAACACAGTGGCTGTCATCCTTTAACAGAGAGCATATTGAGTGATATTTTATAATTAGCTCCCACTCCTCTGACACAAAGAATGAAAGATTAGGAATATCTCAATTCCCTCCATCAGAGCATCGGGAAAGAAGCATTGCAGTAATATCAGGGCAGCCACCTCCAACAGCACCTGCCAAATTTTAAGCAGAGATTTTCTTTTGCCAACATTATTCTCCATTCCCCTACCGCTAGGGAACTGGCTGAATTTTCTTCTTCAAATGTCATACAGTATTCCTTTTTTTTTTTTTGACAAAGTATAATAACTACAGTGTCAAATAGTAACACGTTAGAAGAAATAAACATAACATAGATGAATGAAAGCCTCAGTGTTTGCTGAATGTACAACCACATGGGTCTCCAGGGTGACGGGGTTGATTTACATCGTCATCAACTGCTCGTTTCCCCAACACCCCGTCCCCTCCCGTGCTCCCTGGAGACCCAAGCACAGCTAAAGCATTTGCAAGTTCCTATGCAGGGTTCCCTTCAAGCTCACAGCCTCTGCCTGCCAGGCCTAGATCTGTCTGTGCATCTGTGTGTTTCCAGGGTGCGGCTCTTGCCCGCTGAACTGAAGCATTAAAGCCATGGCAGAACCTGCAGCCTGGCTCTCGACAGGTAGTGGGAGCCATCTGGGAGGGAGAAAGGCACTAGCTGCTGCTGGCCATCTGACCCCCCTTGCACTGGGACCGACAATCTGTGGGAAGGAGGGGCACAGTCCATTCTGTTTAATTGGAGGGTCTCATCATTGCTGCTGCTAAGGGTTTCCCTTACTAACAGGTAACTTCTATAATCATAACAAATAGAGATTTTTTAAAAAGAAAGAAATACCGGCCGGGCGCGGTGGCTCAAGCCTGTAATCCTAGCTCTTTGGGAGGCCGAGGTGGGCGGATCGTTTGAGCTCAGGAGTTCGAGACCAGCCTGAGCAAGAGCGAGACCCCATCTCTACTATAAACAGAAAGAAATTAATTGGCCAACTAAAATATATATAGAAAAAATTAGCCGGGCATGGTGGCACATGCCTGTAGTCCCAGCTACTTGGGAGGCTGAGGCAGCAGGATTGCTTGAGCCCAGGAGTTTGAGGTTGCTGTGAGCTAGGCTGACGCCACAGCACTCACTCTAGCCTGGGCAATAAAGTGAAACTCTATCTCAA
>VSMD01105537.1:0-38049 GCA_008750895.1 Mirza zaza
TTTTTAGACATAGAATACCAATTTTTTAAAAATAAATTTTATTTTTAGAGTAGTTTTAGATCTATGGGAAAATTACAAAGTAATACAGAGTTCCACGTACCTCATACCCAGTCTTCTCTATTATTAACATCTTACATTATGGTAAGTACAGTAAGGTACATTTGTTACAATTAATGAGCCAATACTGACACATTATAATTAAATAAAGTTGATACTTTGGATTCCCCACCACCACCACACCAAGATGCCACATTATGTTTAGCTGTCACATCTTCTTAGTCCCCCACTGGCTGTGACAGTTTCTCAGATTTCCCTTGTTTTTGATGATTTTGGCTGTTTTGAGGAGTACTGGTCAGGCATTTCATAGGATGTCTATTAACTGGGATTTGCCTAATGTTTTTCTCATGATTAGACTGGGGCTGTGGGTTTGGGGGAAGAAACCCACAGAGGCAAATTGCCATTTTTATCACATCATGTCATGGGTATGTTCTATCTCCATGATTTGTCATGTCAATGTTGACGTGGATCACCTGGGTAAGGTGATATCTGTTAGGTTTGTCCACTGTAACGTTACTCTTTTCTTTCATTTTATTTATTTTCATACTCTTTGGAAGCAATTCACTATGTGGAATTAACACTTATGGAGTAGGGAAGTTATGCTCCCCGTTCTCAAGGGCAGAGTATCTGCATAAATAATTTAGAATTCTTCTGCATGAGAGATCAATTTCCTCTCCCCTGATTTATTTATTTATTCCATCATGTATTTATATCAGTATGGATTCACAGATAAAATAGAGATTTTATACTTTGGGTTATAATTCAATACCATAATATTTTATTAGTTCTGTTGCTTAAATTGTCCCAGCATTGGCCATGGGAAGTGCTTTCAGTGGCTCTCTGCCCCCTCATTGTAGTGTGCTGTTTTGTTTTGGATTTTAGCACCTGCTTACTTTTTGGCACTAGAGGATGATCCAGGATCATCTTGTATATTTCCTGCCCCAGTCCTAGAAGCAGCCATTTCTTGAAGGAGCCCTGACTTTGTTTCTTGGAGAATGATGCTAGAAAACAAGATCTTGGTGCTGGGTGTGCCCACTGACACTGTGGTTTCATTGCTTCTAGGCCTCCTCAACTGTCAAAGTAAGGCAGTACATGTGTCTATACCAACCCAACACATATCTAGGAATACTTCTGTACGTATACAGTGCTAATGTTGACAACAAAGTTATTACTCGCCAGTGTGCAAATCTCACTCTCTGACACAACAGGATATTTAAATCTTATAACCTAGAATTTTACTCTAAACTAAAAGAAGAAAATGTGGGCTTTGATTTTTTTCTTCTTCTTCCAATCCTTCCCTCTGCCCACATTTCTGCCTGTTTCTCAGAGGTGATTTATTAATTTGTATTCATTTCTGGTGGGTGGTATGGTGGGGGAGTTTGCTGAAGCCAGGCAGAACTGCAGCTGCAGACACACACCTCCCTGGTAGACCTGCTACACTTATTTGATCAGCTAATGGAATCAGAGCTGGGTTGAGACTGTTCCGCCTTAGGGATTTAACCTGGGGCTGCCGATACTGTGTCAGCAACGTAGCATGTGTATGCCACATGGGCCTCCTCTTTGTCCTTTGTACAGGGAAATAGAAGAGTCCTATGCTGGGGAAAGGTGGCCTGCCCACTCCCCACCCCACCTCTAGTTCATACGTCATGACCAAAACTCGCTGGGAGTAGACAGGAAAGAACAGTACAAAGGTAAAGCTCCACGCCCAGCTGCTCCCACCGCCCTCTGCCCATGCAGCCACTCTGCCTGCCCACTTGTTCAGCAACCATGGATTGGACACCAAGCACAGGCTAGGCTCGGGGATACAGAGATGGATGAGGCAAAGACCCTGCCCTTAAGGAGCTCCCTGTGTAATAAATAAGACAGATATTAAAAATAAATAACTAGAATACAGGTTGATGTGTGTCACATTAGAGCAAAGGTTCTTGGCCTGGGTCCATGGACGGACTTGAGAGTACTTCCTAAAATCACTTATAAAATGTTATGCATGCTGGCTGGTCCCTGTTTGTTCCTCCCCTGCATCCTCTCTGCCCTGCTCTGTGCCCCAGGAAGCTGACTTCTACCAACTCCATTGGATGAGCTTGCCAGCTTTTATTTGGCTTTGGCCAATGAGAAGCACCACCAGGAAGTCAGAAAGAGGAAGCGAGAACAGTAAGGGTATATATGGTATATATTTTTCTACCAGTGACTTCATTCTTTCACCCAAGGCCACAGTTCCTCCAGCTGCCCTCTTGTACAGTAACAGCTTCAGCTCTTCCTGGGTTCCCCTTGGCTCTTCGGGCTTGGGAGTAGCAACTGTTCCCTGTTTCTTGCTAGCCCCAGGGTACTTCATCATCCCTTGCTGTGTTCCCCAAATCTTGCCCATATCTTTGTAAATAGTCCCTAAATCAAACTTCTTTTAATCACTTTGAGTGTGTGGAGCCCTGAAAATACGTGAATCAGATACATAATAAGGTCTATTACTCAAAAGAGGTAAAGAAGCTCCTAAAACAGAGGCACATACAAGGTGATGTGGATCCCAGATCAACCTGTAACCCTGCTGGCTTCACTGAAGAATGCTCTTCTCAAAATGCAAATCCAATCAAGTTATTCCCCTGCTTAAATCCTTCAGTGGCTTCCCAATGCTCTTAGAATAAAGACCAAACTCCTTAATGTAGCCCACAAAGCCCCATCTCATCTGCCTTTCTCTAATCACACTCAACAAACCCTTCTCTTGCTCTCTAGATGCCAGCCGCCCTGTAATTTTGGTTCTGCACTGTGCCAGACTCCCCCTAGCCTTAAAGTCTTTGCATATGCTGTCCTTCTGTGTGGAAAGGTTCCCCATCTTCTCTACTCACTCTCCAGACCTTGCCTCAAGGGACTTTTCCCAAGAGCCTCTTCTGATCCAGTCCAGGTCAAGTTCCTCTGTCACATGCCCAGTAGGACTCTGAATCCGTCCTTGAGAGAACTTATCAGCTTGCAGCATACTTTTGTGTGATTCTATTAATGTCAAGCTCTCCCACTTAACTGTAAGCTCCATGAGGGATGGAAACATGCCTATTTCTGCTCATCACTGTGTCCTCAGCACTCAGCACAGTGAATGATACATCGGAAATGCCCATGAGTATTTATAGAGAAATGACTGACTGAAGTTGATATTTGAGTCAGACCATGAAGGGTCACTTTGCCAGGACATTCAGGCCAGGAGTCTAAAAGGCCACCTGAGGGCTCCATAACTGGTTAGCACTCAATACAGCCTGCTCAGTATATCCTGCATGGACTTTTTTAGGCAACAGGCAAAGTTCCCCTCCTTCCCCATCCTTTTCCCAACGACAAGATCAAAATAACCCAGAAACATTACCTCTACATCTTGGGTGAGTATCAACTCAAACTGGTTATAAAACTCCTTGGGGCAAGGCAACTGGTACTCCTTGACTGTGCCCAGGAATGTCTCAATGTCGTTCAAGGCAGTGTCAACTCCCTCTCGAGACTGGCATTTGTCTACAGCCTGGGAAGCCAAGAGGTAGATTCCCGCCTCACACCATTGGCTGACCTTTTGAAGAGAGAAAGTGTATGCTTAGCCTCACCACAACTCAGAGCCACCACAATTCTTAGCAGATCTGAGCTCACAAGGGGGTGATAAGGATTCTGAGACAATGGGAAATTGTCATGAGACAGCATAAAGTTTACGAGTCTAATCATTGCAAATAAAAGTATGAGGTGCACAAGTCCAAACCCATTTTACATCTGTCCACTTCTCAGGGAAGTCACTCACTTAGTAAAATGAATCACATAAACATTCTTCTCTTTTCCCCTAACAGTAATTGCTACATCTCTAAGAGAGAGTTAAAGATTTCTAAGGCTGATCTAACCATACAGAAATGTAATCGATGGCCTTTTGGGTTTACCTGCTAGGCCATTTGTCTTACACCATAACTGGTTACCAGAACACAGGGTGATTAATGATGTATTAGACCTGGCCCCTACATTTCCTGGGGAAGGGAATGCCCCTTTTAACAAAAACACTACTTCCTCTTTGGATTCCCAGGTAATCCATATTCGCATTTATTGGCATTCATCTTTAGTAAAGAAGCATCCAAGAATGCAAAGCTTTGTAATTCAGAACAGCCATACTCAAATTTTATAGATGCTGGGATGAAATCAGATAGGTTATGAATTTTAACAATTCAACTTTATAAAATACTTGTTTTCTTTGCTCTTTGGAACTCTACTGAGGCACCTGAAAAGAAACACAGGGGACCCTTATGCTACCTGGATATTTATATGAAAAGAAGCTTCTAGTGCAAATACATCTGCATGTCCCTTTACCATGACCTGAAAAGCAATGTAAAATAAATATATAGAGAGAAAAAAAATCAAAAGGTAATAATAACACTCCAAAGTGGTTATCTCTAAATGTAAAAGTATCAAGTAACTTAGATGTCTTTATTTTTTCTTAAATTATCCAAATTAAATATGTACATTTGGAATAACAAAAATAATGAAAATATTTCAAAATTAATAATTATCACTGTGTAAGGATGGAGGTAGTGGATGTGTAGGTGCCCATGAGTAACTTTTTCCCCCTGCTTTCTACATTTTTAATTTTCAAAATAATATGAAACCATGCTTTGACATATACTGTGAAAACTCTTTACACTTCATGTCTAGATCTGTAGAAAACGCTGTGGTCTTCTGCAGAGTTATGATGGCTACTTGCTTTCTCACACACACACATGCAAGGCTATCATCTCTGGAGCAGAAATGGAGCTAGGAAAACAGCTGCTGACCCTGCAGCGAGCTCAGCACACGCAGTCGGCTATGCACCAGCCCCTTCTGAGCCACTTGCTTCTGGAACAACTGTATTTCATTGACATTAAAATCCCTTTGCCAATGGGCTGACATAAACAGCCTGGGCGGGTGCCCACAGCCATGGCAGAAACAGCTGTGGGAATGGAGCACGCTGACTCACAGCCATCAGCCACATGCTGCCTGGGAACAGCTGACAGGGAAAGCTCCAGAAGTCACTGCTCCTGCTGACTGGGAACAGAGGCCACTTCCAAAGGGCATGAAAGTCTGCACATCCCTCTCTCCGTGAGGCCTTGCTGTCTAGCCTAAGAAGCTCTGGGTTTGGAATCTGGCAGTCCTGACTTCAAATCTGGCTTCCGCTAGTTAAGCCGTGTGTGGTCTTAGGCAATCATTTATCCCAGAATTTCTTAGTGCTGTCCCTGCACTACCTGTCCCCGAAACACTTGGGCACTTTACTAAAATACTGATTCCTGGGAGTCATCCCAGACCACTGAATCTGAGTCTCTGGGTGGCATCAGAAAATCTGCAATTAGTAACAGCTCACTAAGTGATTCTCATATACTAAATGTTGAGACCCATTGACTTAACCATGCTGAGTATCAGTTTCTGCGTCTGTACAATGAGGCCTTTAATACCTTCCTCATAGGTTATCTTGGGGATTAAATAGACAACGTGATTTTGCTCCTGATTAGAACAGAGAAGGTGCTCAATAAATGGCAGGGGGTTATAGTGGTCATTATGACTTAACCTTCTCAAAAAGGATTCACAATCCCTTGCCTTCATAGGAGGTAAGCACTCTGCAAGTACAGTGCTTGTTTCTCTGTACGCCTGAAAGGGAATCAAGAAATGTGCCCCCCAGGCCAGGCCAAAAGAAACTCTTCAAGTCTGGCTCCCCACAGAGGTAAATGGACTTTAGTTAATTTTAATGGGATGTGGTGGGATGGCTGGGGCACTTTGTGTGTGTGTGTGTGTGTGTGTGTGTGTTTTCTTTTTACCTTCAATAACTCTATGACCTAGAATCTGCAATTTTTAGTGCTTTTAGAGCACTTTCTCACATAAAGTACTTGATCCTTTCAGCAGTCATGTGAGGCAGGGAGGACAAGTATAATTAAAACTGCTTTATAGAAAATCTTGCAGACATCCTGTTCACAGTTTTGTTTTGCTCACCTTGTCTAGCTGTCTGTGCAATTCCAAGGATTTTCCTAAAATGTCATATCTTTTCTTGTTTTCATTGATGAAGTCATCACAGAGGTGCCTGAGCTCCATACACCTGGGCCTGATGAAGTCCACTGCATAATGGTGGCTTTGGATGAGCTGGTCCCCAACTAGTGTAAGCAGCTGGGCCTTTTCCAAGGGCTCCTGTGAAATGAACATCCATAGCCAAGCATCAGAAGCCAGGACATTGTGAGGCTGATAACCGCCTGGCACTGTGTGCTCCAAACCTGGAGGGAGGCTGAGGAGATGCTGACCCGAGTCTTAGCTGGGAGCCTGAGAAAGCTCTGTGGTGGTTCCAGGTCCCCAGGAAGTTGAGCCTAGTCCAGGGTCATCTCCACTCTGAAGAAAAGCAGTCATTCATTTGAATATTAGTTAAGTTCTGGGCTAGACACCGAGGATATAGTGTTAACAAGCCAGGAATTTTCAGTTTAATGAGGAATTCAGATATTAACTAAATTATACAAATCATTAAATTATTATAATTGTGATAAGCTCTAGGGAAGAAAAATCATGGAGTGCTATAATGCACATAGTAAGTGACTTCAAATCCCCCGTTTAACTAAAGGAAAAGTAAGAGAGAATCTGAGTCTCTGGGTGGCATCAGAAAATCTGCAATTAGTAACAGCTCACTAAGTGATTCTCATATACTGAATGTTGAGACCCATTGACTTAACCATGCTGAGTATCAGTTTCTGCCTCTGTACAATGAGGCCTTTAATACCTTCCTCATAGGTTATCTTGGGGATTAAATAGACAGTTGGCCCTGAGGACAGCATGGAGGATGAAGTTGAGCTGAAGTTGAGCAACTGGTAAAGATCTGATCTGGGCAACTCAGTGGCCATCATGACACTTAAGAAATATGCTTGTCTAGGCCCCTTCCCAAGGCCCACGTGGGCTGTCTGCTCAACTGCATTTCCTACCTCTTTCTGCATGGCTCACTCTGTTCTTACCACATGTGTCATGTCTTCCTGGTTTTAAGCATACACTCATTCATCCTTCATGTATTACTGAGGACCTACTGTGTACCAGACACTGCCCCAGGTGCTGGGGTTCGGTGATAAGCAAAGCAGGGAAAAATTCCTGTCTTCATGAAGCTTACATTTTAATGGAAGACACGGACAATAAACCATTAAATACATAGATTATACAGTATCTTAGATAGTGACGAGTGCTATGGAGAAAAGGGAGTCTTGTGGGGGAGCTACTATTTTAAATCAGATAGTGAGAGGTCTCACTATCTGATCTCACTGAGAAGGTGCCACCTGAGCTGTAGAGAAACCACTTAACATAGAAAGCCTGAGACTGCTATCCTTAGAAAGGCTCTTTGTTGGTATCCGGGAACTTAGATTTGGGGAGGGTTCCTACCATTCTCTGATCTGGACAGTTCACTGCACCTAAACTGTTTGTGCAAACAGTGTGGTTTATGGTGAGTACCTGCTTTCCTTCTGGAGTCTGGGATTTTGGTACCTACCAGGCAGAGGCTGCCTACACGACCAGCTGCCAACTCTGGGCACTGAGCTGACAAGCTTTCCTGGTAGACAGTACATCACATGTGTTGTCACAACCCACAAATGAGGGAATGAAGTGTGTCCTGTGTGACTCCACCGGGACAGAACTCTTAGAAGCTTGTGCCTGGTTTCTTCTGGACTTCGCTCCATGTGCCTTTGCCCTTTGCTGATTTTGCTTAGTATCTTTTCGCCCTAATAGATCATGACTCTGAATACAACTACCTGCAGAGTCCTAGCAGTCCTCCTAGTAAATCTTCAAGTCTACGCATGGTCTTGGGAGCCCTCAACACAGGAGCCAAGACCTGAAGTGAGGGACAAGCCGTGCAGTGCCTGGCAGTGAGGGGAGGGCATGTGTGACAAGCACAGGTGGCAGGAAGGAGGCCAGTGCAGCTGGAGCAGAGGGAACTAGCAGGAAAGGTGTAGAAGACGTGATTGAAAGGGAAAGAGGACGATCGGTGGGGAGGGCCTGGCAGCCACCGTAAGCACTTTGTACCCACGGTGACGTGGGAAGTCACTGGAGGGTTCTAAGGAGAGGATCTCACTCAGGGTTTGGACAGGACTGCTCCAGCTGCAGTGTCAAGCGTGACAGAGGAAGAAGAAAAGTCAGGAGACCAGTTAGGCAGCCACTGCAGTAATCTAGGTGAGAGATGTGGCTTAAACAAGTCTGATAACTGGTTGCTGCCTCGGGGCCCTTCTCGGGAATGCTCTTCCCTGCATCATTTATAGCGAAGCTCCTAGGTCTCTTCCTCACGGAGCCTCCCTGACTCTGTATCTAAAGTCACTCCCCTAACCTACCCACTCAGACCCTCTCTCTCACTTTGTTTTAATTTTTAAATAGTGCTTATCTCTACCTAAAATTGATCTTCTCTGTTTACTTTATGATCCCTCCCTTTTTCACCCACTCCCACCGAAACGTAAGCTCCATGAGAGCACAAAGTAGGCATCCAATAAATATTTGATCAACAAAATGAATAAATGAACCAATTAGCTAGATGCTGCAGTGGTCTGCTCGGCTGGAACTGTGTGAAGCAACATGGACCTTAGGTCAACACAGATGACTGCCACATTTCAAAAGGTCTCCTTGCCTTCCTTCAGGCTCTCCTTCAAATCATGCTCCATGCTGTTGACAAAGCAGCAATTTCAACATGTCTTATCACGTCCATATCACTCCCAAGCTCCAAATGCTTTCCTGGCCACCCAAGGTCTTCAGGAGAAAGTTTAAACTCCTAAGCAATGTACACAGTGCATTTCATTATGTAGTTCATCCCTTAGTGCTATGTCCCCAACCCAGGCAGCAGACTGGCCGCAGAGGTCTGTCTGCTGCCACCCCCTACCATCTGCAGAAAAATTGTCTCCCATGAAAATGGTTCCTGATGCCAAAAAGTTTGGGGACCACTGCTAGTGTACCTCTCAGCAATTCCTCCTCCCCACTTCACTTAACTCCATTCTCTGCTGCAACTATTCCTCCCAAGGTGACCCAGGGAGGAAAAAGAAGAGCCAGGCTTCAAACCCAGGCAGTCTGGCTCTGGAATCTGGCTCTGACCAACACACACACAGAAAAAGACTGTGCTTGTTCTGCCTGAGCTCAGAGACCCATTTGTAGTTCCCCAAATATTCATGCAGCTTCAGGCCTCCGTGCCTTCTCCACCTAGAAAGCCTCATCCTTTCCTACTGCCCCCATCCCCCACCGCACCAACGCTCCTCTGGGGTCAACTCTACCTAAGTCACCTTTCAGAGTTCACCTTCTCCAAAAAGCTGCCTCTGTGCTTCTCTTGACCAGAGCACCTGCTTCACTGCATTGGGACCATGTGTCTAGTGTCTGCACTAGGCTATAGACCCTTGTGGACGAGGACCAGCACTTATTCAACTTACAACAGGATGTGGCCCAACTTAGGTACTTAAGAATAAATGACTGTTGTGCAAAACAAAGAGAAGTAATGATACAGAAATCAAGTGACACAAATCAAGCAGTGGCTACTTAAAAGAACACAGGGATAAATACTCGGTGCATTTGTTTTCAACATCAAAGGCTTGGATACACTGGTCACCACCCTGAAAGGAGCTTAGAATGCTAATTCCTTGGGTGGTGAATTTTGACTGTCTTGTTCACTGGTGTGTCCTCAGAACTTAGAACAGTACTCGGTGTGGTAGGAGTTCAATAAGTATTTGCAGAATAAATGAAATGGAGTAAAAGACCCTTACCAGCACTGCTCAGTCCCTGCAGACTGAACCCAGGAGATGTTTTGTAGCACAGAAATCACCCCACTCCCTGTGTGACAGCAATAACAGCTAACATGTACCGAGAGCTTACTCTGTGCCAGGCACTGTTATGAATGCTTGACATTGATTATTTCTTTTACTCACAACAAGCCCTTTGATACAGTACTGTTTTACAAATGAAAATGGAGGCACAATGGCCCAAGGTGACCTAGGGATGAAAAAGAAGAGCCAGGCTTCAAACCTGGGCAGTCTGGCTCTGGAATCTGGCTCTGACCAACACACACACAGAGAAAGACTGCGCTTGTTCTGCCTGAGCTCAGAGACCTCATTTGGTGGCTCAAACTTGTCTGACTTTAGTCAAATATAGAAACATGAAAACTTGGCAAGAAAGTCTCTGTTGACATTTTTTTTTCAAGTTTGGCTAATTTATTAAGAATAACACAGAGTTGTGTGGGTCCAGGGAAATTCCCCACAGGATACTTCCAAATTGCCCTTGGGAATCACGGCGTGACCTTCACTTGGCATCGGTCTCTCACCCTGCAGAACTGTATTTAAACATTTGAGATGTTAGAGGAAAGATGTAACAGGGCCAAATGGATCTGAAGAAAAGATCTATAAAGACAACTTAGAAGCAACCCTGATTCAGCCACCGCATGGCTGGAAGATCACCATTATGGAAATGAATGGGCAGTGATAATAGCTTCTGAGTACTGGAGACTGACCATGTTTCAGACACTAAGTCCTTACCACGCATTTAACTCTCTTAATTTGCACAGGAACTCTGTGAGGTAGGAATTATCATCCTCGTTTTACAGATGAGGGACCCATATTCAGAAAGGCTAAGAAACTTGACTAGAATCACACAGGTGATAGTTGGTAGAGCCAAAATTGGAATCCAGCTCTGTCTGACTTCACAACCTATGTCCTTTTCTGTCACTTTCCAGGCCAGCTAACCTCCTTGCATTGCTATGAAATCCTTCTGGTGCCTACAAAGGAACTTACCTAACTCCAAATTGCAGCTTGTTTTTAAGTTTATATAGTTCCTGCTCAAGATAGTCAACAAAACACCCAAAGTAAAAAAGAAATAACGATAAAAAAATGACTAAAATATCTAACCACGAGGCCATCTGGCATCTTTCAGATGCTGAAAATTCCAGAAGACTAGATAGTCAAGTTGCAACATGTAATTCAGAGAGTTTTATTGTGATAATAGCTTATTTTCCCCCAAGGACTTACTGCTCTGACAGATAAAAGAAAGTGTCTACTGTAGAAGAAATGGTAAGAAAGAGGGTGATGCTACTATATCAGGGAATCAAGAACGAACCTACAGATAATGCCACAGGAATGGGATGTATGTATGGGGAGCTGGGCAAGATAAAACAAGAAAGGCCGAAAGTTAATGGTTGCTAAAATTGAGTGATGGACACATGGGAGTTCATTATACTAGTCTATCTGCTTCTCTGTGTTTGAAAATTTCACACACACACTCTTAGGATGTTAATGGCCTGGGTTCCTTCTTGGATATAGTAGCCTTGGGAGAATAGGTCAAGGGTGAAATCAGGTTGGTTCCTTGACCCTGTCCAGGTCTGTTCCCATCACCAAAGTTCTTGGCATGCTTCGCAGCCAAAACCCTACAGCAAATTCTGCTTTTATAGAAGACCTTCCATAAGTGGTTGAAACCATTGTTTCGCAAGATCAGGAAGGAGTGTTGAAAAGATTGTGAAACTCTCAAATTAGAACAAGAGCATGAACAGGCCCAATTAACATGTGACAGGAGTCTGGTTAGTGAGTTGGCTCCCGGTTGCCTGTGAGGATGATATCATTGCACAGAATAAGGAAGCTGGCAGCAACCTAGAACCAGTGTGTGGCTACGCTGAGAAGGAAGCCAACCACTGAGTGCTGAGTAAAGGACAAACCCCAAGCAGATATTTGGTGGATTATGGCCAGACACCACTTTGTTCCTCTAACACCTCAAGGACAAATGGAAAGACTAACCAAGCCCTAATCATCTGAAGAAACCATGCCCCTTAGAAATTTGAGAGAAGACATACTGAAAAAGGTCTCAGTTACCATAAGATAGCTCTGTTTGGTTCACCCAAAGGCAGACGAATAGATGCACTGTATCCTTTGGGAAGTAAGTTTTAAAACAGTGTAAGCAAAGCACAGAATAAACCAAATCACTCTGCTTGGGTGCCATAGGTCATTTGCAGTGAGTTATTCCAGCTGCCTCAAGAATTTTGCCCATAAAAGATAGGTCATGGGTTCACCGGGTATTCCTATGTCCCATGACCATAGGTTCTACCCCTAGTTGTGGCCAGCAATTTTTAAAATATCTATCAAGGAAATTTAAGTTCAAGGAGGTGGGCAGAAAAGAATGTGATGCAGGATCCATCACTGCTATTCAAAACACAACCCAGAGTGCCTTCCCTGGCCTTTCTGTTCTACAGAGAATAAAATCCAAATTCTCCCCAAAGATCCCAGAGCCCAACGTGACCACCTGGCCTCTGTGCATCTCTCCCACCTCATTTCCTCCTGGCTCACTGTGCTCTAGCAACTTTCCTTGAACTCACCAACCTCATTCCTATTTTAAGAGCTTTGCACTTGGAGCTTCCTCTACCTTGATGCTATTCCGCAAACTTCTGCATAACTACACAGATCTCAGACCAAAGGTCACCTCCTCAGAGAGGCCTTTCCTGACCACTTTTGCTAAAGTAGCCCCCCAAGTCACTTCCTATTACATCCTATTTTTTTCTTTATGTCACTGGTCACTATCTGATGTTATTATTTATTTTATTGCTTTTTAATAAACTGTCCATCTCTGGTAGAATGTAAGCTCCATGAGAGCAGGGTCTTGATTGTCTGGTTCACCACCATGTCCACAGAACCTAGGACAGGAATACCAGACATCAGGAATACCTCCTAACAGGTCAGTAGACACTTTTGTGTATATATGAAGGCATTTTTATTGATGAGGTATTTTTTTTCTTAACATATGAATCGATACAAGCAAAATTACATAGTATCTATATTTAATAAGGAATTATTTTGAAAAAAATAAAATTACATAAAATTGGGGCTGTCCTGGAGAATCTAAGACATAGAGTCATCATATATGAAATTCAATTTTTCGATTGTTGGATAAATGTTTCTGATGACCCATGTGTCGTCAGCACTAGTTTAGCTGTCAGATGATCACTGATAACAGAAAGAGTGCTCATTCAGGAAGAATGAGATTCCTGAGTGAGGATCTGGGTGCACAGCTGGGTTCGTGTGTTCACGCATGTGCAGAAGCACCTCCAGCTCAGAATCTGCAACTGATAGCTGTTAGAGCAGTGTGGCCTCGGTTTACATTTATTTTGTACCTTTTAGTACAGGTATGTCTCCAGCTGTAATGTATATAATCACCTGGGGAATCCTACTAAAATGCAGATTCTGATTCTAAGGTGGGTCCTGACTTTCTATATTTCTAACAAGCTCTGACTCAGGTGCCATCTATGCTGCTGGCCAGAGGCTCACACTTCAAAAAGCAAATCTCTAGTGCCACCAAATTGTCATCTGGGAAACATGCCTTGAGATTAGCTTAGAAAGGAAGTGCTAACCACAAGAAACTTGGTCCCCAAAAGACAAAAACATGGAGAACCTAAATTTTAAGAAGCAGAAAGGAACTTCTCTGGGAGGAAGTAACCTGGTTTTCTTAATTTGTAATAAACCAACTTTGCAAGAACTTAAAGTGGAATCACTTCTAAGTGCTGATTTGTGTGCAGATCTGGGAAACTATTTAATTCTGATGTGAGAATTGTAAAATACATCTTCCTTTACAAGTTTCATTTTTATAACTCTTGGGGCATGAGAAAGGAGAAATTCCTTATAGTAACAGAACAAATGAGGACCAATTTCTCCCTGTCAAACCGTCTTGTTCCAGGCATAAAACTAGTTGTTTCGGTTTTTTGTTTTTTTTGTTTTTTCCTGGTTTCCTCTTTTAAAAGTTTCCCCTCCTTACTGCCAACTAGCCCCCACCACACCATTGGGCCCAGGGAGGAGCTCTAAGCTGACTGGTGAGATTCCGAGATAATTGGTCTGGTGGGCAATACACTCATGTGACCTTCTCCCACTGGGCTGCTGACCCCACAAGAGGGCAGGGCTGGCCCAGAGTCCTCATCCCACTGGAGCCTCCAACCTTAACTGCAGGCTCTGGCAGCTTCAATAGAACACTGAGATCCTGGCATTATTTGTTATGGTTGTTAATGGGCACATCTCCTTGGGGACCTGGGGTTGGGGTAGGGTGATTGAAAGGCAGGATTGGGCATTCCTGTGTCCTTTAGTAACTTTCCAACAGTAATAATGACTGGACAATATGACTTCCTTCCCAGTACACAAAAATGTCAAAAAACAAACCTGGCCCTTTTCTTCCAGTTTTTTGTGTTCCTTAAGAAGTTGTTCCACATGTAGCACACTGCCTCCAATGCCTGTAAACTCTGCTTGTTCATCCAACAAATTGTCCAAGGCAAGCTTAACCTACAAGACACATTAGTACAGTCCAGAAGTAAATCAACTGCCACTTATCTGGAGGTATAGGTTTGTTATGCTTTAAGAAAACTCAAAAATCCAAAAAGGATTCAGGACTTGTCTGTCTGTCTGTCTGTCTGTCTATCTATCTATCTATCTATCTATTTAAAGCCCATTAACTTTCAGATTAAGCTAGGGGTGCAAAGACACATGTAGGTGGAATATTAGAGCTATATTCAACAGATTAACAATCAAAAAGGAAGATTAACCATCACTAAAATGCCATGCATGACAATAGGAAAATGGGGTTCTAGAACTTTGCTACTCTACTGAAAAAGTGAGAAGGGGGTTTGGGAGGGAGTTCTGTGAAGAAGCACAGGGACATGAGGAAGAAGCTGGATTAGGGATAGGAGGGAAATCCAACACCAAAGATTCTAAGGGGGAAGAGAAAACCACAGGCCAATGTACCAAAAAAGAAAGTTATATTAAACAAGAAAATAATACCTTACAAAAATTGTGCTCAAAGTGCTGTAGTTGTAGGCATTGGTTAAGCTTCAGGTGATGCTCAGACCAAAATTGACTAAAGGCTTTTTCTGTTTCATCCAATTGAACTAACAGCCTTTCAAGAAAGAATGAGAAAGTGGAATTACATTAGCATTCATTTCCACAGGCATCTGTGCAGGCCGATGTATATATAACACCTGTGTTTTCACCCATTGTTATTAATTGTGGCAACCTCCTTATGTAAAAGTCTGTGTCACCTATGCCTTTATAATGGTTCAGCGGGTCCCCACACTTTCCATTTTTCAATCAGGACACCCACAGTTCAGGCAGAAACTTTCTTTCAGATATAGCTGCTATGCTTGTGCCCCAGGTGACCTTACCTTTGTGCCTCCCTTTTTCCACCCAAGACTACACGTCTGTAAAGCACAGCACCAAGCCAAACTGTTATTTGGAAATGAAGCTCAATAAATATTACCATATCTTCAAACACTGGGATGGGAGCATATTATATACATATAAAAGGAGGGAATGGAATTCTCATGAATAATATCTATAGGTGGATACCAGATGGACATGATCTCTTTTCCTTTGTTGTTGCAAGTATTATTCTTTCTTGGCCCTACCAAGACCCAACAGTAGCTATTCCAATCAGTTCTTGGTTGTTTCACAAGATCTAGGACTACATATTCTCTCCTGAAATAGCAGATTCCACTTCACTCACTCACCTTTCCATGGTGACTACATTCTCAAGTTCATTGGGATTGAGTTTGCTGGTAGGATTTAGGACTGCTGGTTCTTGGATGCATGACAGCAATGTGGCCCCCTGATTTCCAAGCAATTTCAGCTCATACTAGGGAAAGAAAAATATAGTCTCTCTTAGAAGGAATTAGCAAAAACAAATTCTTGGTATATTTGGGGTGAGGAGAATAAGAGATTAGTATATTTTTTATTTCAGAAATTAAATGCTAATGAAGTCAAGATGCAGCTTTAAAAAATTAATCAATTAACTTGCTTTCAATAGGTAATACATACACATGATACAAAATTCAAAATAGACAAAAGGGTATATACTAGAAAAAAGAAAGTCTTTTGTCCCCTAGCCTATCCACTTTTCCTCTCCAAAAGTAACATCTATTTTTTGTGTATCTCAAGCTGCTGTTGTAAATTAAAAGCAAAACTAGTTATTAATAATAAAATCTGGTTTTAGTCTGAGATAGTGACCAGAAACAAGAAAATGACAGATATTGAATGTCAAGTGCTAGAAAACTGACAAACAATAATAATGTCATAATTGTTAGTTGACCATGGCTCTTTCCACAAGCCAACCAACTGCAGCCCTATTCAATTATTAAAGTTTGGCAAAGATGGACAACAATTTCAGTTTGACAGGGAAAGATTTATACTTCCAAGGCAACTATATTCTGTTCTTTTAACATGGAGACTTAGTGCTTTGTAACTGGGGAAGTCTATTTCCTTTTAAATCCTTAGGAATTCTAGGTTTGATTCCTGGGTCACAGGATGCTGGTTTTGAACACCGTTGAGCAAGATTTAATCAAAAGATCATTTCTATGCACATGAACACTGAATGTCTTCCTCTATGCCCACCCACCTCTACAGCCTTCACACAGCTTAAAGCTCATTCCCTGTGGAAAAACACTTCCCCACTCTGTTCACACAGTAGTCTTGGGCCCTCTCAACTTCATGCCTTTGTTTCCTGTCTCCCATCCCTCTCCAGAATTTCACCCAGAAGGTTACATTGTCCATACCAAACCTCAAACTTGTCCCTGAATGTGGCTGATAGAACTGACTTCTCTGAGACAGCCTCTCAGAGTTTTCCAGACACCCCCTCCAGCTTTGTCCACTCTAGGTAATGCTTCAAGTCAGCCACTTGGCTGGCACTGCTGCCTGGGAATTGGACATATCCCTTCTTTTCCACACTCATGTGTCAGCCCTCATTTCTTCTTATCTCATCAATGCTCATTAAATATTTGTAGGTTGGATAAATTAGTAATAGTCTAAAAGAAATCAGGTTGCAGATGAATAAAGACAAATCAGATATGATGGTAAAAATGTACTTATGAGGCAAATGTCCTTAGCCTTTCCCTCCTACCACCCACCCACCAAAGAGGATCCTGGCTTTCCCTACTCAGTTTTTTAACTCCTCCTGGGCTTCCAGCAGGATTCTGGCACTACCTATCTATCTATCTATATGTACTCTTGTGGTGCAGAGATGGGAAGAAAGGTGCAAAAGGTGAAAGAGAAAAGGTGCATTGCCAGGGCAGAAGGAGGCATTGGAGGAGAAGCTAGGAAGAGCCTTACACTCAAAGAGCTGCAGAGCATGAGGAATGTGTGTGGGACAGGGAGGGTGAATCTTCATAAGTGATGTTATACACTATGTATCCCCTTCACACTGTTAAAAAAAATACAAGCAAAAACTGTGACCTGGTTACTGCTTTGGGACTGAACCACACGGTCAGCTTGAGTAAGATTACAAAAATGTGCCATAAACACAGCGAAAAGATGGAGGAAATATGGTGCTTGGAAGGGGTAAAGGTAAGTTGCCCAGACCCAAAGCAGAGTTTCAGTTTCCATGGAAAGTAAATATCCTTAATCATTTTGGATATTTAATTATTTTTACGGCCAGCACTCAAGCTGGAGGAGGAGTTTGGGGCGCTTCTTCCGGAACATGTGTGTAAGTTCATGCTTCCGTTCAGGGAGTTTCCTTTCTTTGTGCAGCCAGGGCCCTGCTGTGGCAGGCCGGGAACTACCTGTAAACTGAGAGAGAGCCCAAAGCACGGCTTCAGAAAATGGACCCCCCCCCCCAAGAAGGATCTAATTCACAGAAGAGACAGAGGTAGCTGTCTGCTTGTCTCATTCACCAGGAACTAACACCCAGAGGAGGTTGACGCTGGTTGTGTGCATAGTACACACGCTTCTTTTCTGTCCCTCAAATGAGACAGTGAAATCACAGAGAGAAAATAAGGCTTCAAGTCTTTTTTTTTGTTTTGAGACAGAGTCTCGCTCTGTTGCCCTGGCTGGAGTGCCGTGGCGTCAGCCTAGCTCACAGCAACCTCAAATTCCTGGGCTCAAGCAATCCTACTGCCTCAGCCTCCTGAGTAGCTGGGACTACAGGCATGTGCCACCATGCCCAGCTAATTTTTTCTATTTTTAGTAGAGACAGGGTTTCATTCTTGCTCAGGCTGGTCTCAAACTCCTGATCTCAAGTGATCCTCCTCGGCCTCCCAGAGTGCTAAGATTACAGGTGTGAGCCACTGTGCCCAGCCAAGGCTTCAAGTCTTAACATGATGCCCAAGTGCCCACAATCTGATTAGACAGAAAATAACACATATTGACTATAAGAATACATTAAGATCCAAACTGTGGCTCTGCCTAAGGGGAAGGAATTTATGTTTCTAGAGAAGAGCTTTCTTTAAAGTCATTGGTTTGCTAAAATGTTTGATAAGGCTATTCTGTGAAAGTTTTCAGATTTTTGTGTGTGTGTAAACAGATGGTTTGATATATCAGGGTGGCCAAAAGAAGATATTTTATTGGAAGATAATTTTGAACATAGGGAATTAGCAAGTGAGGCTGTAAAAACTCTCCAAGTAGTTCCAAGAAACTACTATTTTGATTGGTTGTAGAGGCAGCTAGGTGCTTATATGGATCTAAGATAAGATAAGATAAGACAAGATAAAGGTTCCCACAGAAAGGAAATCAAGAAATCAAGCCAAATCTCACAATGCTGTGCTGCTTAGGAAAAAAAAATTCTCCAGGCTGGGAGAAAACAGTAAACAATACACTGTAACTTTTACAGATATTTAAATAGATTAAAAAGCTCACTGTTCTGAGGAATGAATCTTATGCTAGTTTTTCACTTGGAAAAAGTACCTTCCATGGAAAAGAAATTATTCAATTACATGTAGAACCTTTGATTAAATGGTAGGTAAAACACTAATATGAGGAAAATATATATAAATTATCACAAAAAAACTACTGTTATTAATAAAAGTTTAAACAGTATTCCTTTTTTTTCTAATTTAAATCATTTATCTCTTTAGGGTATTTTTGAAGGAGAAAACAGGTAAATGTAACCCTAGTTTAATGATTTTGATATTCTTGACAAGTTACAGGAACAAAAAAATCAAATTTGTATTAGGCCAATAATTAGTACTCAAAAAAGGCTTTACAAAACCCTTCGTATTATCTTTAAAAGGATGATACTATTATTTGGTAAAATGAAGACAGAATAATATCTTAATCCAAATCACATAATATTTTTTTTTTTTTTTTTTTTTTGAGACAGAGTCTCACTTTATTGCCCAGGCTAGAGTGAATGCCATGGCATCAGCCTAGCTCACAGCAACCTCAAACTCCTGGGCTCAAGCAATCCTGCTGCCTCAGCCTCCCAAGTAGCTGGGACTACAGGCATGTGCCACCATGCCCGGCTAATTTTTTCTATATATATTAGTTGGCCAATTAATTTCTTTCTATTTATAGTAGAGATGGGGTCTCGCTCTTGCTCAGGCTGGTCTCGAACTCCTGAGCTCAAACGATCCGCCCACCTCGGCCTCCCAGAGAGCTAGGATTACAGGCGTGAGCCAAATCACATAATATTTTTAATCAAGGTAAACACTTGGACAAATTGTTTCGAGAATTTTTATCCAAACATAGTTATAGGTCTTCTCCATGATTTTAGGACAACATGGAGTATGAATGCAAGCACGCAGTTTAGTTTATGCAAGATTTAGTAGAGACAGGGTTTCATTCTTGCTCAGGCTGGTCTTGAACTCCTGATCTCAAGTGATCCTCCTCGGCCTCCCAGAGTGCTAGGATTAGAGATATGAGCCAATGTGCCCAGCCAAGGCCTTAACATGATGCCCAAATTTATTTTCTTACTAAATTTATTCTTACTAAATTTTCTTACTCATTTATTTTCTTACTAAAAGGCTGATTAAATGGAAACTCCTAAATTCTTTTCATTTGTCTTACAGGTTAGATTAGGAATGTTTCACCAAATTGAGATATAATATTTAGAGGATAAAATTCCTTCTTATAAATGTCAATACTTCAAATTATGTGGATGTACAAAGTTTCTCTACTTCATAATGTAAGAGAAGTTTTAGCTTTCCAGAGTTGCTTGTTTTAACTGAGAATAGCTGGCTACCACACATAAGAAAATGCTCTTACTCCATCTTAGAGACTGGCTCTTTCCTGTCCCCTACCCCGTGCCCTCTGTAGAACTCTTTGCCTGTGCAGAAATGATAGAAATTATACACTCACTCATTTGCCTTTCCTGGGGCACCCTCACTGCACAAACAGCAGGACCTGATGGCTGATTTCTATGTCCCAGATATGTGTCCTTGTCTAAAATCCAACATTTTTACCCTTTTCCCCAGAGACTTTTCTGACTGGCCACATTGCCATCTTGTGCTTCTGCTCTGCAACCTCTCCAAACCCTTCCTGGACTTAGGCAGAGAATACACTGTGCTCAAGAGCCTGGGCACAGAGTGCAGTCTCACAGGCCCTGCTCTGCTAGGCATCCTTCTTGACGCAAATTAAATTAAACGCTCCCTAGTACTGACAGACTGCTCTGCAGGCTACTCCTACTGGCCAGTGACAACCTTTTGGCCTGTGCAACCGCAAACCCCTTTGTAGCAGACTTCACACAGGCACCCAGACCCTGCTTTCTGCAACCTGTGCCTCCCAGGAATCATGTGGGGTGAGCCCGGCCAACGTTTGCAAAAGAAAAGGTCAAGCCTCTCAGCGGCATTTTCAGGGAAAACTTCCAGGATGCTGGCAGGATTTCACAATTTCAGTCCAAATAGTTTGATTACTCAGAGTAATCTTGGGCATGTATTTGGAACATTTTTTGGATAACAACCTCTTTCCAGACAGAATTTAACAATGTTCTTTGGCACGGGGAAAATTTAATTCGCCTCAACTATTAGACTCTGAGACTCACATAAAAAGATTACATGTTCTTGAGGCTGCAGTTCTGGTTTTCCTGCCATGTAATGGTAAACAATACATGTTGAATAAATGAACAAATGCCATCTAGCAAAGCATTTTTGCAAATTTTAGGTCCCAGATAAAACAGTTCAGCTCTGCCCAAGTTTCATGCAGCAAGGACACACATACTGACTGTCCCATTCTGGGTTGGCTGCCCTACTGAAAACTGGTATTCTGTGAAACAATGGATTCCATGTTTGTGCTTCTCAAGGCAGAAAGGTGCTGACATGCATCCAGTGAGTAGCCCCAGAGACGCTCCCCTTTGCTGCAGGATTGAAAGAACCAGCCAAGCTCTGCTCTCAACAGGTTCTAACGTGCTTTTATTAATCATTTAATAGGCACCTATCCCTAAACCCAGTTCAGAGCAGACTTCCATAGTCCCTTTTCTCAAACTAGTCCCCAAATAAAAAGACACACACCTGAGACTGTGAAGCAATAAGTCAGCTTATAAGTCTGCCTCAAAACTTTACAGCTGCTGTAGAGCTTGTACTTCAAAAGCCAACCGCTCTGTCTGCGGCTTCAGCACTTGTGTCTTGCTTCATCCTGAGCAAGATCACAGGGGTGCGGCCCTTGACAGGGTGCTCACACACCCCATCCCAGCAGCACACACCTGGCAGGAATCTCCTCCTCCCTGGGCTGCATCCCACAGGTCACCACCCAGTCTCAAGAGACTTTTCACAAACTGTCTGTCTGGAAGATTTAATATGGTCAGTAGCTTCCAAGTCACTGGAGAAGAAAGAAGAGGGCTTAACTTTTAATTTTGCTCCTGGCTGTCTCCAAGAGGCAGACCCACCTGCTGGCACAGAGGCTGGCCATGACAGGCACAGACCACTCACCTGCAGCTTGTCCCGCTGCCTTGTGTGGGACATGAGAAGGTCTTCAGTGGACAGCACACCCCCAGGCAGTTCTGTCGAGGCCAGGCAGGCCCCAAACGTCTGCAGCATTTGGGCAGTGGCCTTCAATGTCAAGGCAAAGTTTTCGACGGCCTGGAAGGTCAGACAATCATAGCAATGTGGAGAGGTTAACCTTCACCAATGCACTCTCTCAATGGAAAGACAATAAACAGAATTAGCTACCATTTCCTGAGTATCTGCAACAGGCCACACACTGTACTTGATGCCGCACATTTGTCTATCATCTCAATAATCTAAAGTGGGAGATATCTTATCTCCACTTTATAGAGGAGGTAACTGAAGGCCCAACAGGTGGAGTTGCCCAAGATCATATTGCTTGGACAGTAAAAAAGGGAGGCAGGCAGGATTCAACCAAGGTCAGCTGTTTCAAGTTCAGGGTTCTCTTCATTCCCCTAAGAACACCCAGCATTAAGTTTGACTCAGGATTTACAGTAGGCGGACTGCTGAAAAAGACAGAACCACCCAATCATCGCCCTAACAAACCTTTCCTTCTCTTGTAGCTCCTACACTACTCTCTCCCGTCACAATACCCCCGTCTGCCTGACACCACTGAGAAGCTTGTCCAATGCTGCTGACAGCACATGACAATGGCAGAGAAAGATGGATGGAGTGATTAGGTCACTAGTGATCCCTAAGAGTCACTTCTCTCAGGTGTGGGAGGAGTTGAGGATCTCTTCCTCTTATATATTCTTTATAAAAATTTGCCTGTCCTGTGTCCCTTCCACTAAAGACCCTACTCTGCCATTAATACCCACTAATATCCCAGGTGAGAAATCCACGTTTTAGCAGAGTGCTTTGGGAAACACATGGCCTAGCCTAGAAAAAGTGATGCTGCCCATCAGAGGATCTGTTTGCAGGTGGGTAGCTTTTCAGAGTTCTGCAAATCATTCCACCACCAGCTGGCACTGCCATGCCCGCTTTCTCTGCTCCTGAGACAATATTGTCCCTGAAGGGCAAGCACCATGTGACACTCATCTCTGTACCCCCAAGGCATGGTACTGTGCCTGTCGCATGGCCGGTGGCCTACAGACCACTGCTGAATGGAAGAAGCAAATAGGCCCAACGGAATTTTCATTTGGAAAGAAAGGACCTCTGTTCCCACATCATCAGAGAACATTTCTGAAAACTCAAACCCACATCATAAAGAATGTGCCAAATCCGACAGGGCCGTTCTCTGAGCCAGAGGCTGGGGCTGAGACTGGCATGATGAGGCTTCCAGAGCACTGCACACCTCCCCTGCTGTCGAACCCAAAGTCGTCCCTACTTAAGCCATTGTCATTCTGGAGCCACTGCTGTAGGAGGAATCTCCCCATTAGCACAAGCATCTGTACAGCCACAACCTTGAACATCAGAGTACTTTTTTTTTTTTTATTTCAAGAAAATATGAGAATACAAACATTTTGGTTGCATTTTATATCTTTGCCTCTCCCTAGCAAGGGTTAGAGGTATGCCCTTGCCCGCCACACAATGCTCACCACATCCCTCACATGTGGGTCTACCCCCCAAACCCTGAATCCCTGGTGAACACTACCATCCTTTGAGCACCATAGTGTTAATCAGTCAGTACCAATTTGATGGTGAGTAGATGTGAAGCCCATTTTTCTGATCTTGTGTCACCTCATTTGGATAATGGGCTTAAGCTTAATCTAGGATAATATAAGTGATGCAAGCTTGCTGTTGTTTCTTAGAATTAATATTCCATTGTAAGCATATACCAAATTTTAATAATCCACTCATGAATTAATGAGCACTTGGGTTGTTTCCACATCCATGCAATAGTAAATTATGCTGCCATAAACATTCAGGTGCAGGTGTCTTTATTATAGAATGTCTTATGCTCTTTTGGGTAGATGCCTAATACTGCTATTGCTGGATCAAATGGTATTTCTATTTTTAGCTCTTTGAGGTATCTCCAAATTCTTTTCCACATGGGTTGCACTAATTTGCAGTCCCACAAAGCAGTGTAAGAGTGTTCTTGTTTCTCCACATCCTCACCAGCATTTGTTGTTTTGGGATTTTTTAATAGAGGCCAATCTCACTGGGGTGAGGTGATATCTCATTGTGGTTTTGATTTACATTTCTCTAATGATTAGAGATGTTGAACATTTTTTATATGTTTGCTGGCCATTATTCTGTCTTCTTTGGAAAAGTTTCTGTTCATTTCCATTGCCCATTTCTTGATGGGGTTGTTTGGTTTTTTTCTTGTTAATTCTTTTGAGGTCTAGATAGATTCTGGTTATCAGACCTTTATCGGAAGTGTAGAAAGCAAATATTTTCTCCCATTCTGTAGGTTGTCTATTTGCTCTAATGACAGTTTCCTTGGCTGAGCAGAAGCACAAATTAAAAATAATTTGATCAGATCCCATTTATTTATTTTTGTTGCTGCGGTGATTGCTTTGGAGGTCTTCTTCAAGAATTCTTTGCCTAAGCCGATGTCTGAAAGGGTCTTCCCAACATCTTCTTCTAGGATTCTTAAGGTTTCATGCCTTAGGTTTAAGTCTGTTATCCATCTTGAGTGGATTTTTGTGAGAGGTGAGAGGTAGGGATCCTGATTCATTCTTCTGCATGTAGCTATCCAGTTTTCCCAGCACCATTTATTGAAAAGAGATTCTTTTCCCCAATGTATATTTTTGTCTGCTTTATCAAAGATTAGGTTACCATATGCAGATGGTTTCATCTCTGGAATCTTAGTCCTGTTCCAAAGATCGATGCCTCTGTTCTTGTGCCAATACAAGGCTGATTTAATTTTTATTGCTTTATAGTACAGGTTGAAGTCAGGAAGACTGATGTCTCCCAGTTTGTTCTTTTTACTTAAGATTGCTTTGGTTATACGAGGTTTTCTCTGGTTCCATACAAAGTGAAGAATTATTTTTTCTAGATCTGTAAAGAATGATGATGGTACTTTACATCAGAGTACTTTTGGCCTGGGAAGTCAGACAAATGCTATTAATAACTTTTATGAAAATCTCTCTTTCAAGTACATCAAGTGTTATTATGTTTGTATAATCTAACATCTATATAAAACCCTCATTCAACTGCATTCACTAATGGCCTATGATGAATAATATATAAAGAAAATCCAACCAACCACAGTGGCTCATGCCTATAATCCAAGCACTTAGGGAGGCAGAGATAGGAGGATCACTTGAAGCCAGGAGTTCAGGACTACCCTGGGCAACATAGTTGAGATCCTGTCTCTACAAAAAATAAGAAAAATTATCCAGGTGTGGTAGTGCACACCTGTGGTCCCAGCTACTTGGAAGGCTGAGGCAAGAGGGTCGTTTGAAGCCAGGAGTTTGAGGTTGCAGTGAGCTATGATGATGCCACTGCACTCTAGCCTGGAGGACAGAGCAAGATCCTGTCAAAAGAAAAGGGAAGGGAAGGGAAGGGAAGGGGGAAGGGAAAAGAAAAAAGAGAGAGAGAGTGTGGGGAGGGATGGAAGGGAGAAGGAGAGGAGGAGGAGAGGAGGAAGAGGGAGGGAAGAGAGGGAAAGGAAGGGAAAGAAAAGTAAAGGGGAAGGAAGGAAATCAAATATATCAGGAGAATTATAAGAAAATATAAGGTTATGACGTGTGTTGCTTTATAGGCACTATCTCTTCTAGTGCATCTCAGGTGCTATCACCATCACCCCACAGTCTATAGGTGAGGAAACTGAGGCATATTAAGTAATTTCCCCAAAGTCATATAAAAAATAAATGGCAGAACTGGGATTGAAGCAAGGTAATCTGGCTCCTGGGCCATGCTCTTCAGCACTACATTATGCCACCTCCTGGCAGTTAACACTGTATCTAGCAAAACTATCTTTAAAACGAGATCAACAAAAGACCTTGAACTCGAGAGTTGAAGGCTTGAATTAGAGTCCAGATCCTGATCCTTCTAACTACGTGATCTTGGGTAAGCCACACAATGCTGTTGAATGCCAGTGTACCCATTTGAAAAACAGGATAATGCTTGCGGTTTTTGCAGGCTTTGTTTTGTTTTATTTGTGTTTGTTTTCTAGTATAGAAAGGAATAGCAAATGTGAAAGGATCTTGGAGACAGTGGAGTACCTTACAAGTGTAATAGTAGTAACAGTAACAACTCAAAGAGTGTTGAATGTGAGGCCTGCAAATGTCATCCTGGAAACAGAGGAAAGCCAGTGCTTTCCCCAGGAGGTCACCTACTAACAAATTAACTTGATCCCATGTGTCAATCACTTTGGAGAGTAATCACTTTGGCAATTGAAGGAAGCGAGCGAGCAATCCCAGGGTCAGATTGGCTGAGACCCCAAGTCAGCAAACAGAAGCCCATTGCTTGTTCCCACAATTAGCAGGACGTGGCTTGTTGACTGCCTGAAGAAACTGTTTCTCCAGGCAAACGACCAAGAACCTGTGGCCTCGCATGCGAGCCAAGGTTACCTGGTAACCAGCACGCGGTGCTAGGCGCTGCAAGATGGTCAAGGATTTTTCGGTCTCGCACTCGAGCTGAGATTGTTTGTTATCTGAAAGCAGTACAAAACATCAAAGAGATCTCTTGTAGAAGCCCATGCTTTTTGCTTTGACTGGAAAAGCAGGTGTTGTTGGCTGTGGGAAGTCACATACCAAAAAGTAGCTGGGAAAGTAGCTAGCATGAGAAAATAGCTGCGGGACACTTGCCCAATTAAACTGTATAAAATAAATGATGAGCACATTTTCAGTGCTGCAGTCTGAAACCGTGTCTTGTCTTTGTGTCCTTTTCTCTGCTGGGACTGCAGCCAATTCTGTCTGTCTGCGTCTTATGTATATGTTCTGTGTGTGTCATTCCCCGTTCTGTAATCGGCCACGACAGGCAATGGTACAGAGGACCTGACTCTGATGTGATGTTTACAAAGAGCTTGGCCTTAGTCTTGGCTCTGCCACTACCTGACCATATGATCTTGGATAAGTTACCCCTTTACATAGAAAGTCATTTTATTTATCTATAAAATAAGGTGATTGAAGTAAATGATCTTTAAGGTTCTTTCAAGTTCTAACTTTCTATGAGTCTCTCATTCAAAGACCTGACATCCAGAAAATACACTGTAACAAAACAACAGAAGCTATATATCTTACCCATAAGATATAAAACAATATGTACTGTATATGTGTGGTTATGTTAAATTGTATTATTCCTAATTATATATACAGGCATATCTCAGAGATATTGTGGTTTTGGTTCCAGACCACTACAATAAAGCGAACACCACAATAAAATGAATCACACAATATTTGTACATATAAAAGTTATGTATACACTATATTACAGTCTATTAAGTATGTAATAGCATTAAGTTTAGAAAATGTACATGCCTTAATTAAAAATTATTTATTGCTAAAATATGCTAGCAATCATCTGAGCCTTCAGAGAGTCATAATCTTTTTGCTCGTGGAAGGTCTTGCCTTGTTGTTCATGGCTGCTGACTGATCAAGGTAGTGGTCACCAAAGGTTGGGGTAGCTATGGCAACATCTTAAAATAAGACAACAATGAAGTTTGCCACACTTTCTTTCATGCAAGATTTTTTTGTAGCATGTGATGCTATTTGATAGCACTTTACTCACAGTAGAACTTCCCCCAATATTGGAATTAATCCTCTCAAACCCTGCTGCTTCTTTATCAACTAAGTTTAGGTAATATTCTGTGTCCTTTGTTGTCATTTCAACAATATTCACAACATCTTCACTAGGAAGATGAAGAAATCACTTTCTTTGCTCATCCAGAAGAATCAACTCCTCATTTCTTCAAGTTTTATTGTGAGATTGCAGCAATTCAATTACATCTTCAGGCTCCACTTCTATATCTAGTTCTCTTGCTATTTCCATCATATCTACAGTGACTTCCTCTGCTGAAGTCATGAACCCTTCAAAGTCATCCATGAGGTTGGAATCAACTTCTTCCAAACTTCTGTTAATGTTGATATTTTGACTTCCTCCCATGAATCATGAATGTTCTTAATGGCACCTGGAATGGTGAATCCCTCCCTGAAGGTTTTCCATTTACTTTGTCAGACCCATCAGAGGAATCACTATCTATGGCAACTACAGCCTTATGGAATATATTTATTCAATAAAAGACTCAAAAGTTGAAATTACTCCTTGATCCATGGGCTGCAGGATGGATATTGTGTCTGCAGGCAATGAAAACAACATTCATTTTCTTGTACATCTCCATTAGAGTTCTTGGATGACTAGGTGCACTGTTAATTAGCAGTAATATTTTGAAAGGAATTTTTCTTTTTTTCTGAGCGGTAGGTCTCAACAGTGGGCTTAAAATATTCAGTAAACCATGCTATAAAAGATGTGCTGTCATCCAGGCTTTGCTGTTCCATTTATAGTGCACAGGCAGAGTAAATTTGGCACCATTCTTAAGGGCCCTAGGATTTTCAGAATGGTAAATGAGCACTGGCTTCAACTTAAAGTCACCAGCTGCATTAGCCCCTCCAAAAGAGCAAGCCTGTTCTTTGAAGATTTGAAGCTAAACAATGACTTTTCCTCTCTAATTATAAAAGTCCTAGATGGCATCCTCTTCTAATAGTAGCCTGTTTTGTCTCCACAGAAAATCTGTTGTGTAGAGTAGTCACCTTCACCAATGATCTTTGCTAGGTTTTCTGGATAACTTGTTGCAGCTTCTATATCAGCACTTGCTCCTTCATCTTGCACTTTTATATTACAGAGAAGGTTTCTTTCCATAAACTTCATGAACCAACCTCTGCTAGCTTCAAAATTTTCTTCTGCAGCTTACTCACCTGTCTCAGCTTTCCTTGAATTGAAGAGAGTTAGGGCCTTACTCTGGATTAGGCTTTGGCTTAAGGTAATGTTGTGACTGGTTTGATCTCCTATGCAGACCACTAAAACTTTCTCTATATCAGCATTAAGGCCATTTTGCTTTCTTAACATTTGTGTGTTCACTGGAGTAGCACTTTTAATTTCCTTGAAGAATTTTTACTTTGCATTTACAACTTAGCTAACTATTTGGCACAAGAGGCCTAGCTCTAAGCCTTTCTCAGCTTTCAACATGCTTTCTGTATTAAGCTTAATCATTTCTAGCTTTTGATTTAAAGTGAGAGGCATCAGGGTCTTCCTTTTACTTGAACACACTTAGAGGCCATTGCAGGGTTATTATTTGGCCTAATATTTTGTGTCTCAGGGATTACAAAAACCTAAGGCAGGGGAGGGGGAGAGAGAGAGAGAGAGAGAGAGAGAGAGAGAGAGGGAGAGGGAGAGAGGGAGAGAGGGAGAGAGGGAGAGAGGGAGATGGGAATGCCTGGTTGATGCAGTAGTTAAAACATAAACAATGTATTAAGTTCACTCAATAGATAGCTTATATGGGAACGGTTCTTGGCACCCCCAAAACAATTACAATAGTAATGTGAAAGATCACTGATCACAGATCACCATTACAAATATAATAATAATGAAACAGTTCAAAATATTGCTAGAATTACCAAAATGTGACAGAGACACAAAGTAAGCACATACTGTTGGAAAAGTGGTGTTGATAGACTTGTTTTAGGCAGGGTTGTCACAAAATTTCAATTTGTAAAAAATTCAATATCTGCAATGCACAATGAAGTATAATAAAATGAGATATGCTTGTATGTACATGTGTATAAAATATATACATATAACATGTAAATGACATGTAAAGAATATCCTTGATCTTTCAATACTAGTTGATTTTTTTGTTTTGGGGAGTTGGTTTGTTTCAGACAGGTTCTTGCTCTGTCACTTGGGCTAGAGTGCAGTGGTGTCATCATAGCTCACTGCAACCTCAAACTCCTGGGTTCAAATGATCTTCCTGCCTCAGCCTCCTGAGTAGCTCTGGGCATGCACCATCATGCCTAGCTAATTTTTTAAATTCTTATAGAGATGGGATCTCACTACGTTGCTCAGGCTGGTCTTGAATTCCTGGCCTCAAGCGACACTCCTGTCTCAGCTTCCCAAAGTGCTAGGATTACAGGTGTGAGCCACCATACCCAGCCACTAGTTGAATTTTTTCAAGTTCATTATCATGTGTTTAATACATGCACAACCACAAAACAGCCTGTAAGACAGGCCTATAACAAAAATACTTAGACTGGGTAATTTATAAACAACAGAAATTTATTTCTTATGGTTCTGGAGTCTGGGAAGTCCAGATTTGGTGTCTGGTGAGGATCTGTTCCTCACAGATGGTGCCTTCTCTGTGTCTTCACATGGCAGAAGGAACACGGCAGCTCCCTTCAACCTCTTTATAAGGGCACTAAATCCATTTATGACAGCAGAGCCTTCATGACTTAATCACACCCCAAAAGGCCCACCTCCTAATGTTATCACATTGCGTTCCAATATATGAATTCTGGGGAAACACCAACATTCAAACTACTGCAGTGAGTTTCAATCTCACTTTTTTGTCAATATTACCAAATCTTCCGGTTTAGCATAATCACCACCAATGTGATTAAGAAGGAAAAAGTAAAATATCAGGTACTTTCACAGATACTATATCACTTATTCCCCATATCAAACTTTCAGGTAGCTTCTGTTAGTCCTGGGTTTCTCAGCATTGTCACTATTCACACTTTGGGTCAGATAATTCTTTGATGTGCAGAGCTGTCTTGGGCATTCTAAGATGTTTAGCAGAGTCCCTGGCCTCTACCCACTAGATGCTGGTACCTACCTCCAAGGTATGACTACAAAAAATGTCTAAAGACATTGACATATGTCTTCTGAGGGGCAAAATTATCCCCAGGAGAGAGCCACTGGGTTAATCTCATTTTAACAGAGGAAGAAACAAGCTCAGAAAGGCTTAGTAACTCACTCAAGGTCATACCATAAGTCATGGTGACAATATTTAAATGTAGCTTCTTCTGACTTCATGGGTTTCAATCTGTTTGCACATTAGAATCATCTAGGGGGTTTTATGAAATGCTAATGTCTGAGACCCGTTCAGGACCAAATAACTTAATTTTTCTGAGATACAGGAGGGTGTCAATGTTTTTGAACACTCTCCAGGTGTACTCTCAGTCAAGGCTCCCCAACCCCTGGACTGGAAGATGCAGTGAGGTGAAGTGGTCAACAGGAGGAACCTCAGCCTTTACCTTTCCACTCTCCTCCTTTCCCGGCCTGTGGCTTAGTAATCCCAACCTTCCCAAGGTTAGGACATCATGGGGTGACCTCTCAACGGTTGGTCTTTAACCACTCCCCATCTTCTGGACAATAAGGAGAGATAGTGAAAAGTGCACATAAGTTGGTACTCACAGTGCGATGATTTATCCACTGACTATGGCGATATTCCAAAGTCCCCCCTAACTCCTGTGTCAGCTGGCTTTTGTCAATGTAGCCATGAAGGTCAGAAACAGAATTTAACAAGATGATCTGTAAGGGGGAAAGAAAATTAAATATGTTCCTCAAAGATCATTAAATAGTAGCTCATCCAGATTCTACTATTACTTAAACAATATTCAACTTGGCCTTATCAGGTATTTATATTTAAAGACGTTTTCTATATCCAGCAGAGAAATATTTTTCAGTCTCTTTCCACTTCTCCCTTTTGAAGAAGAAATACCGAAGTGTTGTATAGTCTGTGACAAAATGTTGACTTGGATTAGGAAGTGTGGGTCCAGGCTATTCCAGGCTACCTAGAAGTCAGGTCTTGTCCGAGTTGAATTTTTGCTAAAAGTTCCCAAGCTAAGGTATGGTCCTCAGCCACCAAAATCAAATGCTGTGCTGAGGCCTAAAAATCTGCAAAGAGAAGCCCAATAAAGGGTGGTCTGGTGAATATAAAAATAAAATTGGAATATAGGGAGACATAGAGAGTCTGTATTGAAAAGATTCACTACGCTAATCCTCCCCCACAAATAATGCTGTGTGTCCCCAGTTTATCTCACACAGAGGAGGCCTGGATGTAATAGGGAGTGGGTTTTTATAAACTAACAATCCTGCTGATGAATGGACACCCACACAGCTAGAGGAAGCTGACACCTCCCAAATCGTTCCTTTCTAGACACCTGCAGCAGTCCTGGCCTGGTGTGGCTCTGGCTTTCAGACGCAGGGACCATCTCACACCCACGGCTCACTCCTAACCGGGGACAAGGACTCTGCTCTCCAATCTCTGAAACATATCCCCCCTGAGGCCTTTAACTGGTGATACTGTATTTCTTTACTCCTTGTAGATTATTCTGAAAATTGATTCTTGGTCAGAGGATATAAGACCATAGGCTTTCTCCTATTATCACACAGTATTAGTCAAGTGGTAAATCCACTGTGGAATGAAAAGAATATAGAAATTAGGGCCCAAAGTCTATAGGCAAAAACAGAATTGTACAGCAAAACTGATTTATTCTTTCAACAGATATGTTATCGAACTGCTAATAAATGCCAGGCACTAGGGGATAAAACAGGAAGCCTGCCGGGCCCTGCCCTTGAGGAACTTAGGTCCAGTGGAGTCTGACTGTTGCCTGTCACCACCCTAACCTTGTCAGGCCCCATGGCTTGCTTCTTTGCTTCTGAAAACAGTTTGGGACTGAGATCTGAGGAATTTCAAAGAGGTTTTTAATCTTTCTAAAATTAGAAATTATAGGACAGGTAATAAGAAATTATCAAGTTATTTTAATAAAAGTGTATTTTGCTTCTTGAAATATTAGTTCTTACAGTAATACTTGAATTTTTTAAAAAATACCAATGTACAATACCATATCAGGCAGGAGTAACTTTGCCCCAAGCCCTGGCATTTCAGAAACTTATTCTGCCAGGCTGCATATTTTCTATTCCATTTAACTAAATAATTATAGTATACTATCCACCAGGAATTTGTAATGTGTGAGTGTAGTTCTACATCATTCCCCCCAACCCCACGTGTGGGTCATGTAACCACTGGCACAATTGACACGCAGAACTATTCCATCACCGCAAAGATCTCCCCTGCACTGCCACTTTTCCTCCTCACCATCCCTGAACCCTGGCAAACACTAATCTGATTTTTTACAAAGGTGTAAAAACAATTCAATGGAAAAATAATTCTATTGACAACAAATGGTGCTGGAAAAACTGGACATTCATATGCAAAAAAAGGAACCTGGAGCCATACTTGAGAAAGTTGCCATAATCAAGATGGAATCACTAATGTTAAAACAAAACAAAACAAAAACCTAACAAATAGAGCCAGGGATGTAACTGAGTCCAAGCGTATACCATTTGCCACAGGACAGCCAATAAGTTGAGAGACAATGTGTTGGGGCAAGGAAAGCAGCTTTTATCTGGAGAGTCAGCAAATCAAGAAGACGGTGGGCTAATGTCCTAAAGAATCATCTTAAGTTAGTACGAACTGTAGGCTCCTTTTTATGTTAAGGGAAGGGGAGAGGGCTTGCAAGAGGTAAGTGAGGACTGAAGACTTCTGGGCATCAGTGAGAGTCTGAGGAGATAGTAAAATTTCTTTGCTCTCAGTCAGTTAACTTTGGACGAGTAGGCCAGGTCACTGTCTTTAACATAGCATTGTTACTTGTGTGCATACTCTTTGTCTCCCCTGGAATTAGTTTTGGGAAAAGGATGCTTATCATTTTTCTTCTACAAATTAAATTCTTCCTATAATTACCTGGTCTGTGTGCAGAGCTAAGCAGAAGCTTTTAACCTAAAGGATATTACTGTGGGAGGTCAGGAGCAAAATGGAGCTAGTTAGGCTAAGCCTCCCTTCCACTGTTACAGGGAAGTCTGTGAAGAGACGGTTCTCACACTTGTATGCCTAACAACAAAACACTGCAAAAACCACAACCTTGAGCAAAGGTTACTTAACCTTACACAAAAAATGCTTCTGGGAAGACATCTCCCCAGCAATTCCCTGTCCAACCTTGGACTGGCATCTGGCATCACCCTTGTTATTGATCCTCGTAGCCAAGGATAATTATCTCAAAGCAATTATGTAATCCTCCTCATTTTTCCTTTAAAAATATTTGTCTCCAAAAAAAAAAAAAATATTTGTCTCTCTTTACCTTCCTGAGTACAATGGCACAGTGTTTCCATTGCAATGTCCTGTTCCTGAATAAAACCCTTTTATTTGAGAGAGCCTCTCTGTTATTTAGATTAACACTGTTCACATCTATACAAAAATTAATTCAAAATAGTTCACAGATATAAACGTAAAACATAAAACTTGGAAGAGAATTTAGAACAAAACTGTAGTATAAGAAAAAACTTTATTTGCCCTTTATCCCTGAGTCCTTGGCACAGAGCTCCTAAAACCCGCCTAATTTCCTGAGAGACAGAAGTATCTTTTGTTATTCATAATGAGCCTGTTTTAGTCACACCAGAGTTTATGCTAATAAGGCGACTCAGTGTGGGAAACCTAGATAGCTTCAGGATGGGCTGGTTACCAGGAAGACCAAGTGATTATAAGTGATAAATTATAAGTGATTATAAGTTTCCGACCTACCCACTACTTCCAGGTTGGTCAACATACCAAGGTGCTGGGAGGGTGGCACACCTAGAGAGGGCATAGAAGCTCCATGCCCCACACACACACCTTGCCCTATGCACCCTCTTTTTTTTTTTTGGTTGTTCTGAGTTGTATCCTTTATAATAAATCAATAAACATAAGTAAAGTGTTTTCCCTTAGTTCTGAGAATCATTATAGAACCCAAAGAGGGGTCTGTGGGAACCTCCCAATTTATAGCCAGTAGGTCAGAAGTACGGAATTCCTACCCAGACTTATTGGCATCTGAAGTAGGGGAAGTCTTGTGGCACTGACTCCTTAATTTGTGGGATCTTATGCTAAAATCAGTGTCTGAACTGAACTAAATTGTAGAACACCAGGATTATGTCCAGAGAGTTGGAGAATTGCTTGGTGTGGAATAAACCCACACCATACATTAAGTGTCAGAAATGCTATGTGAGTAGAGAAAGTGTTTTCCCAGAAAAATCTTAGGCAAAATCTTTGGGTTGGGCAAAGAGTTCTGAGATAGGACACCAAAAGCACAACCCATAAAAGAAAAACTGATAAACTAGATTTCATCAAATTAAAAACACTTGCTCTACAGAAGACATTGTTAAAAGAATGAAGATACAACCTACAAACTAGAAGAAAACATTTGCAAGTCATATACCTGACAATGACTTATATTCGGAATATATAAAGAACTCTCAAAACTTAACAATAAGGAAAGAACCCAGCTAAAAATGGGCAAAGGATTTCAATAGTAGCTTCACCAAAGAAGATATGCAGATGGAAAATAAATACATGAAAAGAGGCTCAATATCATTAGTCATTAGGTAACTGCAAATTAAAACCACAGGGAGATACCATGACACACCTACTAGAATAGCTAAAAACAAAAAAAAAATTAATTACCCTGTTTTTAGCAAATTGGCAAAACTATGGAGCAGCTAGAATTCTCATGCATTGCTGTGGGAATGCAAAACGGTACAACCACTTTGCAAAACAGTTTGGCATTTTCTTATAAAGTTAAACGTATATCTATTTAATACTATTTGGCCCAGCAAAAATCTGTACATGAATATTTATATCAGCTTTTATTCTTAATTGCTAAAAACAGCAATTATCAGCTTTTATTCTTAATTGCTAGAAACAACTCAAATGTTCTTTCCCCGTGAATGGATTAACTGGTACTTCTATAACATGAAACATCCTTATGCAGTGCATGATTAGAAGTCCATGTGCATGACTCTTGGAAAAAGGCAAAACTGTAGAGATGGAGGGCAGATCAGTGGCTGCCAGAGGTGAGGGCTGGGAAGAGGGGTTGACTATGAAGTTTTAGGGGGGGATGGAACCATTCTGCATCTTGACTGTAGAGGTGATTAAATAAATCCATGCATTTGTCAAAAACCATAAAACTATATACCAAAAAGAGTAAATCACATGTAATTTCAAAAATGAAGGAAAGGCAGTTTCACCACAAAATCTTTTCTCCTCTTTCAGTCTTTACAGGATAGAGCTTTTTAAAAGGTTTTAAAATTCTATATATTAGGCCGGGCGCGGTGGCTCACGCCTGTAATCCTAGCTCTCTGGAGGGCCGAGGTGGGCGGATCGTTTGAGCTCAGGAGTTCGAGACCAGCCTGAGCAAGAGTGTGACCCCATCTCTACTATAAATAGAAAGAAATTAATTGGCCAACTAATATATATAGAAAAAATTAGCCGGGCATGGTGGCACATGCCTGTAGTCCCAGCTACTTGGGAGGCTGAGGCAGCAGGATTGCTTGAGCCCAGGAGTTTGAGGTTGCTGTGAGTTAGGCTGACGCCACGGCACTCACTCTAGCCTGGGCAATAAAGTGAGACTCTGTCTCAAAAAACAAAAACAAAAACAAAAACAAAACAAAACAAAAAAATTCTATATATTAGTAGGAAAGGGAAAAAACAGAATAATTTTGCTTGTCAAACTCACAGGACACACTGAGCATATAAAACTGGCCTTAAAATAGTTGTTCTGTGTTTTCTTAGATTCTGTGTTTGTCTATTTGGCATCCTTTCATCACAGAGTCAGTTATGTGAACTATATTTTCTTATTTTCTGTCTTTTTGATGGTCTTGTATTCATGGTCTCACCACTGGGAAGACATTGGCCCTGCCAGGACTAGCCACTTAGAGACAGCAAAGGGCCCAGGTGGAAGCACAACAGCCAACCTCAAGTCCAGGTCCCCAAGCATCTCCTTACCAAACTCTCGCATTCCAAGCCAATATTTCCTTTGCCCTAAATCTTCCCAGGGCCAGGAGCCAGGTAACCAGAGACCACCTCTATGCCCTAAAGCTTGCAGGGATTATTCAAACTAGCCAATTTCTAAGCTGTCCCCCCTGTCCTTCCTCCACACAGAAACCCCACTAACAGTTGTGGCCTAGCCTTTCCCCTTGCACCTGCTTCTGCCTCCTGAGCAAAACCTGCTGCTTCCCCTGTGGCTCTGTTTGGCAGGAGGTGACCTTTGCCTCTGAGAATGTGAGTAAATAATAAACTTCTTCCTTCCAAGCCTCATTTCTATTATGGTTGCATCAACTTTATCATTGCATTTATTTTACCAACTCCATTCCTACCAGCAAAGTATAAGAATACCTATTTCCCCATATCTGCTTGCCGAAGTTGTGGTAAAATTTTGAATCTTTTTGTTTGTTTTTCTGAGAATCACAATGTTGAATTTAATTTTTACGGTACAGTTTCCTATATTTATGTCACCCCATAGTTTAGATCTGTAGTTTGTTTCATCTGTACAATTTAGCTTCCTCCTTCAATCTCTTTCTACATTCTTAGATGTCGCCATCAGATTGATATAACTCCAGTCTCACTTTACTATGTCACTCCCCACCTAGAAAACCTTCCCTAGATCTCCAGTGCCTAATAAATAAAACCCAGACCCTGTATCCTCACACTGAAGACCTATTCCATGTTTCTACCTCACTTCTAAAAGATTACAGTCTACGTACTCCAACAAAAATGTATCTTCCCGAAGACCTCAGATCAAATGTGCACTTCCTGCCTCTGCCTTTCCACATGCTGTTCCCTCAGCTCAGAATGCCCTCCTCTCTCTCTCCGCCTGTTGAATCTGACCTTTCTTAGAAACGCTGCTCAAATGCCATCTTCTCCAGATGCCCTAGCCAAGCGGAGATAAGGCGAAAGGTCATGCTTACCGGCACTTTCATTTTAAATTCGTCTCGATAGTATTTAATGCCAATGTCAGTGAATGTCCTCTGGATAAAGCAGGATGGACGAAGGATGAATATGAGCTGTAAATTTCCTGGAAATGCCACCTGGAAGGATCATGAAAAATGTCAGCAGGGAAGCGAGAGAAAATGTCATGCCCATTATCACGGTCTGCTTTGGTCTCCTCATGCCTAAGATTACAGAAGAAAAAGTTGAAGTGGACACCATGGATGTAGATTTCACAGGATTTCAAAGCTAAAAGAGACCTCAGAGGTCAGATAATCCAAACCCCTTCTGAAAAACCAAAGCAAACCAACTATGCAGAAAAATTTTCTGATTATAAAAATAATTCATATTCTTCATAGAAAAATTTAAAAATTAATAAAAGTATATATTAGGCCGGGCGCGGTGGCTCAAGCCTGTAATCCTAGCTCTCTGGGAGGCCGAGGTGGGCGGATCGTTTGAGCTCAGGAGTTCGAGACCAGCCTGAGCAAGAGCGAGACCCCATCTCTACTATAAATAGAAAGAAATTAATTGGCCAACTAATATATATAGAAAAAATTAGCCGGGCATGGTGGCACATGCCTGTAGTCCCAGCTACTTGGGAGGCTGAGGCAGCAGGATTGCTTGAGCCCAGGAGTTTGAGGTTGCTGTGAGTGAGGCTGACGCCACGGCACTCACTCTAGCCTGGGCAATAAAGTGAGACTCTGTCTCAAAA
>VSMD01105541.1:0-34079 GCA_008750895.1 Mirza zaza
CCTCCTGAGTTGTCTTTAATACATGTTCATTTTCATATCTGTATGAGAATAAGTTTGCTTTTCTTTGTAAAATATCTTTAAACTGTTCACTTATCATTCTGAAAATGGCTACTCCCTGGCCTGCTCTGATCAGAGACTTAAGCCTAAGGAGTTAAAAAAAAAAAAAAAAAAAAAAATAGAACACTTAGCACTACAGCATTATTGAGAATCCAATGGTCTATCTCCCACCCAACCCTTCTTATCCTAGTACACAGTAAACACTTGATGCATATTTATTGAATGAACTTTAAAATATCTTCCCCTAAAGGTACACAGTCTAGTAATTTCTGCTCTTATAAAGGTCTGCCAACTAGAGCTTAGACAGTGCTTGACATATTGGAGACACTTGATAAATGTTTGTTGGATGAATATACAGTCTGTTTTTGAGAAACTCTATTGGGTTTGCTGTTCATATGAAGGTCCACCATCTAGGCTTTCCCAGTGCCTCACACTTAGTAGACATGCAGTCAATATCTGCTGACTGATTTCTAAGGCATGCAGATGTAAAAACCCTATGTAAACAATAGATTTTCCTCAACTAGATCACCTTCCTATGTAAGTAAAGCAATCATTGTAATAGCAAATCTTTAATATCGTATTTTTTTTTATTTTAGGGTATTACGGGGGTACAAGTGTTAAGGTTACTTATATTGCCCATGCCCCCCTCCCCCCTCAAGTAAGAGCTTCAAGCATGTCCATCCCCCAAACGTTGCACATCTTACTCGATGTGGTTGTATACACCCATCCCCTCCTCCCCCCTCCCACCCTCCCGACACCCGATAAATGTTACTCCTATATGTCCACTTAGGTGTCGATCCATTAATACCAATTTGCTGGTGAGTACATGTGGTGCTTGTTTTTCTATTCTTTAATAATTAGATTTCCAAAGCAAAAAAAGTCATCCTTCTAGTTATTTGAGTTAACTTTTCCCTTAGTCTGGGGAGTTAAATTTTGAACATTTTCAGGAATTGATGGCATCCATGTTCCACTGGTAATATTTTTGCTCAATTGTCAATCACACACCTTGTGTTCATCTTTGTCAAATGGGTTCTAACATAGTCACTGTCTCACAGGTACTGACAAGAGCACCAAAATGACCAAGTTTCTTCCTTAAATTGGAAAATAAGATTTATGTTAAAAATTTTCTAAACCCTTTGCAGAGTGGGAAAAATCTATGCCTGGCAAAGATAATTTAGTAGAGAGAATCAGATATAAATCTTACCCCAAAAATGAAAAGAAATAAACTAAATGCTCAGAATAAAGTGCAAATCATTGTCTCCCAAAAAGAGCTGGCATAAACCTTGAAAAGCCTTATTAATAATGCCCACATCTTCCTTGACACCTTCAAGACACTATTGGGGAAGAATGTTCTTCACCGACCATGCTATAAATACAGCTGGCAGGAGAGAGTTTTATGGCCTGAGGATGGCTGTGTGGCTCACTGCAAAACGTTGTTCCCATAACCAGAAGGAATTAGCTGCTCCAAGAGTTCTTGAAGCTTGAAATGTGCTCTTGGGCTGATGTTATGTATCACAATTGATGTAGGCATTCCAATATTTTCAGCTATATGTGAAAAAATGAATCAAATTTGGCTATATAAATTAGCCAATTTGAAGAGAGCCATGACAACTGGCACAGGATCTACAAACTCAATCAGCTCATGCCTTCCAGAGGTCACGGTATTGGGGGCGGGGGGTGTCTGAGCCTTTAACATAAATAGACAGGCAACTCCATGTGGGTAGTGCTAAGTAAAATAACAGAAATAAAAAGCTACGGTTAGAGAGATTACATTCAGCTGTGGCTTGAGAAGGCTTTCCCTGGGAGTGGAATTTAAAATGAGCTGGGAGAGATGAATATACTTTGACCACCTGGAGACAAAAGACTGAGCATTCCAGGAATAGGGCACAACACTAGCAAACAGATAAAAGGACGTGTAGGTGGAAGAGAAATAAGCTCCATTTGGCTAACGTGTATTTTCATGAAGAAAGTTGTGCAAAATAACGCTGGAGAAGGAATTGGGGGAAATGGCAAGGGCCCACTGCAAAAGCCCTCCATGGTTCTGTCCTCAGACCTCTCCCCATCCCTCCTAGGAGAATGTCTTCTGTGCACAGCACACCCTACTTGCTGTGATGGCTTTCTCAGTGACGAAGACACCAAGGTCTCCACATGTGGAGATTATACCGGGGAACACAAACACAAGCACGCAGACATCAGAAGACGCGGAGCATAGACTAGAAATAGCAGGGGGCTCTGGTTTTCTGGAAGAACAATGATTTTCGAAATGTATAAATCCATAAAACTTTCGTTTAAACAATCTTATGAGGGAACACAATAATAAAAATGCAGCTGCTCTGTTTGAAACAAGGATGCGAGTTCAAAGGCTGACCTCCTCAGCGTCCTCTAACTGACCGCAACCTGTAGGTATGCGGGCAAGGAGGAATGACCCTAATGAATCTCCTATTGCTCTCTGGAATACAGTTTATATACAGTGCTGCTCTGAAGCAAAGGATGTACAAGACAGTTGCAGGAAATAAGGGTTTGGGGTCAAAAGGAGAAGGGCCTGGAATCCCAGGTTACATGTTTGGTCCTTATTCTGTAAGGCAGTGGTCCCCAACCTTTTTGGCACCAGGGACTGGTTTCATGGAAGATAGTTTTTCTACGGACCAAGGGTAGGGGTGGATGGTTTGGGGGTGACTCAAGTGCATTACATTTGTTGTGTACTTTATTTCTATTACATTCATTTGCCACTCACTGATAGGGTTTTGATAGTCTGCAAGCAATTGATGTATTGTTTCTATGCAGTCAAACCTCTCTGCTAAAGATGATCTGTATTTGCAGCTGCTCCCCAGCTCTGGCATCACCGCCTCAGCTCCACCTCAGATCATCAGGCATTGGATTCTCAGAAGGAGCGCACAACCTAGATCCCTCATACAGTTTACAGCCCAGTTCGTGCTCCTAAGACAATCTAACACTGCCACTGATATGACAGGAGGCGGAGTTCAGGCAGTGATGAAGAACAATGGGAAGTAGCTGTAAATGAAGCTTCCCTCACTCATCTGTCCTGTGCTTACTCCTGCTGTGCCATCTGCTTCCTAACAGGTCACAGCCAGTGGGTTGGGGACCACAGCTGTAAGGAACAGCCAGTCATTGAGAGTACTTCAGGTTAAAGGTAAAGAAACTAGAGAGAAGAGGCAACACAAATGGAATGGTGACAGGAATACATCATTCAGAAAGGACTCAGCGGAACTTAGCAAGTGACTGATATGGAAGGCAGGGATAAGGGAGAGAAGTCTCCCAAATAAGGCAGGACTTCCAGCTAAGTGACTGAAGTCATTGGAGAAAGACAGTAGAAAGTAAAAATTTTGTTGCATTCACCCAGAGAGATGTCTTTTCTTTCTAAACCACAGAAACTTAGGACACTTAAACACAAGAGAAGATGAAAAGCTAACCTAGTTTATGCAGCAGTAAGAAGAAAGTATATGAAAACCACAGGGCTCCAAATCATTACCTAGAGAGATGAATTTTATTATTTGGTTCACACTGAAAGGAGGAAAAAATTATTTGAGTGGCTAGTATACAATCGCAAGCCCTATTTTCAACCAAAGTGCTTATATTTTTATCTAATGGTTTAAAACAAGGAATTGGGCCGGGTGTGGTGGCTCACGCCTGTAATCCTAGCACTCCGGGAGGCCAAGGCAGGCAGGATTGCTTGAGGTTAGGAGTTCAAAACCAGCCTGAGCAAGAGCGAGACCCCTGTCTCTACTATAAATAGAAAGAAATTAATTGGCCAACTAATATAGAGAGAAAATTAGCCGGGCATGGTGGTGCATGCCTGTAGTCCCAGCTACTCAGGAGGTTGGGGCAGCAGGATTGCTTGAGCCCAGGAGTTTGAGGTTGCTGTGAGCTAGGCTGATGCCATGGCACTCACTCTAGCCTGGGCAACAAAGCGAGACTCTGTCTCAAAAGGAATCACTACCAGGTGTGAAATGATCCCAGACTTCTACAATTAACAGGGATAATAGCTTAAGATTTTAATCCAAGTTGAATTTGTACCATATGAACCAGAACCAAAATCCAGAAAAAAATAAGTCAAGGGTCATATACAAGGAGTTGGTCATAAATGTTTATGTCAACTTCTTAGTGAAGAGTGGGCTATGTGGTGACCCTTGCTCTCTTGCCTTTGGTCCCCATCCTCAACCTACCCAGACCTGACTAGATACGAGAGAATAGGTTCAAAGCAATAAATTGGCTTTATCAGTAACCAGTTCAATTCTCGTTGTTTGCATTAAGAGACACAGGTGGCCGGCCTGGCAAGGTGGCTCACGCCTGTAATCCTAGCACTCTGGGAGGCTGAGGTGGGCTGATCACTCAAGGTCAGGATTTCGAAACCAGTCTGAGCAAGAGTGAGAGCCTGTCTCTACTAAAAATAGAAAGAATTGTTTTTATTTCAGCATATTATGGGGGTACAAACGTTAAGGTTACCTATATTGCCCATGCCCCCCCCCCCACCTCGAGTCAGAGCTTCAAGCGTGACCATCCCTCAGACGTTGCATATCTCACTGTTTTTGTATATACCCATCCCCTCCTCTCCTCTCTCCCACCCGCCCGGCACCCGATGAATGTTATTTCTATATGTCCACTTAGGTGTTCATCCGTTAATACCAATTTGCTGGTGGGTACATGTGGTGCTTGTTTTTCCATCTTGAGTACTTCACTTAGAATGGGTTCCAGCTGTATCCAGGAATATACAAGAGGTGCTATATCACCATTGTTTCTTAAAGCCGAATAGTACTCCACGGTATACCACATTCTGTTAATCAAAAAAAAAAAAAAAAAATTGGCCAACTAAAATCATATAGAAAAAATTAGCTGGGCATGGTGGCACATGCCTGTAGTTCCAGCTACTTGGGAGGCTGAGGCAGGATTTCTTGAGCCCAGGAGTTTGAGGTTGCTTTGAGCTAAGCTGATGCCATGGCACTCTAGCCCGGGCAACAGAGTGAGACTGTCTCCAAAAAAAAAAAAAACAGGTGAGAGACACAAGTGCTGTGAAGTCAGTATCAATTTGTATTCATCAAAACATTTTCATTTGTATAGATAAGGCTGTTGCCTAGAAAATATTTGAAAACCATTGTAATAGGAAAAGAGACCATGGTTACCATCTTATTTTCATTTTCACTGACTACATGAGCTTGGATAGGTCATCTGGATCTAATTTACTCAGCTTAAAAAAGAATAAAGTTTCTGGGAAATCATAGTTGTGAAAGTGATTTTGCTACCATAGCAAAGACCCTAGAAAAATAATTGAGCTGTGAAACTTGTACAAATTCAGAAATGCCAGGTACGAAGTAAAAGATGGATTATAGAAAGATTGGGGCATGGGGAAAGGAATCAATTTTCATGAAAGCCCAAGAAACTTTTTGATCTTTATGAAGGAAAAATAATTGTATTCATCATAGTTCACATGACTATGTCTTGAGGTATCTGGACACTCCAAATTTCTGCCTGTGTCACAACTTTGTTATTCACTATATCATCTTTCACTCTCAAACATCCCAATTTGGATGATAAATTATATGGACAAATCATGGTCACAAAGTAAAAGCCATATGTATAAGGTATAGTAGATGTATTGTGGGGTTTAGTTAACTAAAATATTTTCTCTTCAAGATTGTCCTTCAATCTCTTAACATTTTTTACTTCTAGCTTTTCTTACAAAGTGTGATGTTCTTCCATATTTCTATCCTCCTCCCAAATATTGCAAGAACATTAGTATGCATTCACACTACTAGTCTAATTTTGCTTAAAGTTTTATAATTATCTTGTACATAAAACTTAAGCAGGTAACATTTTTATTGTCAATAGTTAAATTTTATCAGTATCTGTGCTCATCACATCCTATTCCTAATTTTTGCTAAAATTTATAATTTATCCTCTTAATAGCTCTTTAAGTGAGAGGGTAGGTTTGGTCTTTGTATACCTAAAACACTCCACAATGATAACTGGGTATAAAATTATAAAATCACAGGCTAAAAATTAAATTCCCTAAGCACTTGAACAATATTTTTCTATTTTCTTTCCAAATCCATTTTTTCTTATCTACAATCTTACCCTTTGTCTGATAGTTGTTTCTTTGAACGAAATACTTTTTTCCTTTGATAGCTTTTAATATAATTTCTTTATCCTTGACATTTTTAATTTTCATAACTGACTAGAAATTGATATATTTTTATTCTATTTGATGTTCTGAGAACTCTGTTCCCCTTTCTCACCATCATTCACATGTGAGGTCATTGTTGTTCTTAGGTTATCGTAGAGGGAAAGTGGAAATAAAAACAAAAACAGTCTAACAGCTTTATGGTAGGAACTATCCAGTTCTTCAGGGGCCCATGCTTTAAATAAGATCTCATGGTGGTAATTCAAGATTCCTACCCAAAATGACATTGTAGAGCTCTTGCATCTAGTAGTCAAAGTTCTAGACAGATTGTTTCAATCACCAGGCTAATATTAGAAAGCAGTGCTGCTTAAGAATTCTGCAAGGTCATGAAATAAAAACAATTTAAAGCACCAGTAGCATCATGCCAGGGGATAGTCTCACCATCCAGGGCATCCCCAATTTTCATGTTACTGCATTGTTCAGATGTACAGAGATCATACTCCATGAACTCCCATGTATGACAAGTGTTCACTACAATGTACAATCTTAAAATATTAGCTTTTGAACTAAAATTAGACTGGAAAACATTAGTTAACATTGTAGGGATAAAGGAGCAGCCAAAGTTCACAAACTTTTACTTCAATGTAAAAAGTAAAGATGCCGCCCATACCAGGTGAATGGTTCATGCTGGTGAAACAAGAATAGACAACGATATCGTCAATGTTAACGAACATCGTTGGTTATAACAAACCTCACATGCAAAAATGTCATGTAGAAGATAAGAGACTAGCTAATTTATGCTATTGTCTTCTGGATGGACAGGGCATTATCAGAAACTTTATATCATAACCCTTTTCTATGTTTACTATTTCACCAAAAGCTTGGTGTTAATTTGCCCTTCATGTTAATGTTAAAGAACATTTATCTTAATATATCCTTTCTTTAGTATACATCTATCTTGATAAAAGCCTTTTCAATTACACAAGTGTACCTGACACTTCTTGAACATCAGTGAAAGCCATCTTAGCTTCATCTCTCATTCCAGCCACAAGCAGGTTTTGCAGGCTTTGGTCACCCAGAGTCCCTTCCCCTTACCCAGCTGACTCTCATATCTGTAATCTGGAAATGCAGGAGATTTAACACCATCTGGGGCTGACTTTGATGAATAGGCAGAGGAACTGATGGGTAAATATTTTTCTTCCCTCAGGTGGATAGACATATTTTTTCCCCAGAGGATAAGCAACCAGTCATCCGTAACAGTGGCCATTGTATTGGCATCATTGTATTGGCTTTCCTTCTTCCCTATTCATTCTCTTCCTCCCTTCTGCTCCTAGGATCATATTCCTAAATAAACCACATGCCTTGAAGCTTTTAACTCAGTGTCTTTTAACAGGGAAACTTATACTAAGAGAAAGATACTTTTCAAGAACCTAATCGCTGAGTACATGGATAGAAGGTTTCAAAGCTATAACCCATTTAAGGAGTCCGTTTCTTTCCAATTACAAAGTTAAATTATGCCCATTTCCGTATTAGACAGAAGAGTCTCTCACCATTTCTAGTCTGATGGCTTTCTGCACTGTATTGGACATTAAATGCTCAACATTAAATACTTCAAACACGATTGAACTGCTCTGCCTTAATCAAAGCACCGGCACACACATTCTGCTAGTCTCAAGCATCAGAGAAAATGCCCAGAAAGGCTTTCAGGGAAGAAAAATAAAGATCCATTAATGAATTCACTAGTCTAGTAGGTTCTATAAGGAATTGGAAATACTAATATGAAATAGGAGTTCTCTCTCACCTCATGGAGGTCATATTATACTAAGAAACAGATTTATGGATATAAGTATACACATATGAATGGTATGTTAAATATAGTTGTATGATATACAAACACAATCTTATTCTATAGAGAATGAATATGGAAATAAGTAGTACTTAGGTCCGTTCCCCACCAAAACAAGATCTTACCTGTACCATCTTACTATATAATATTGGACTCATAATTTGAGTCTCATTTTTCTGAACTGTTAAATAGAAACAATTATAATGACTTTACAGGTTTCTGAGAAGATTCAAAAAAGACATTGTGAAAAGTTTTTGACATGTCGTATATGGTAGCTATTTTTGCTTATATCATTTTCATCCTTAATAACAAATTTCACGTAAATTATTCAACAAACGTTTGAGTACCTATCTAGTGACAGGCACAGTGATAACCAACACAACACAAGCAAGAAAATAAAAATGGTTAAAAGATATAAGGCTGGGTTGTTCAGTGGATAAAGAAGTGGGAAAAGGTAAATGGAGGCTGTAAGAGGAGGCAGCTGCCCTAATACTGTGTTCGGAGGACAGGTAGGCTCTTGGTGCTCCAGGTCCTTGAGGACATGAGACACAGCATGGGAGAACTCAAAATTCTAATTTGAGGTTAGGACTTCCAGAGCCTGTCACTTGTAGAGGAAGAGCACCTCCCATCACCCCAGAGCTCATTGACAATGACACCATTGTTTTACCAGCTTCTTTGCTCCAGAAAGTGCTGAGTTATAACTCACTCAAGCAGATCTATTTAGCTTCCCTCCCTTTTTATTCTGTTGTCTGTGTTTTGTCATTATGTACATTCAATTAAGATTGATATCTGTACTAAGAGAATCTGAGTTCTCACCAAGCCCCAAAGAGAAATCACTCACTGGGAACCAAAGTACTATGGCTCTATTATGATCTGAGGGCAAACAGCAGCTGAATGATGAATTGTGTACTCTATTATTTTGTTGTAGATAAATATATTTCAAATGATAGGTGAGACTCAGCTAAAACACATCAGTAACCAATACAAACAAAACTACTCCTTTTATTAATGGATAGAAGTCCCTACATCCTTTTACATTTTATTCACTGTGATTGTCTCTAAGAACAAGACAGATTAACTCTTATTTAGGCTTATTTGAATTAACATGATTTATTTCCTTCTTGATAAATTATGTTGAATTAATCCTTTTCGACAGTGCTGAGAACCAAATATTAGATAAGCTACTTAATCACAAGCCTTGTCAGAGCCCAAATCCACTCCAGACTTACTAATAAAAAAATTGTGAGAACAATGAGGATGCTGACAGATCAGATTAACTGCCCCAAGAGACATTTGAGAAATGCCCTCCTTGGTGTTTTTCAGATCTTTGCGCACACAGCTAGACAGACAAAGTCTGGAATTTGTTATTTTAAACTAGAATGGCATATTCACTTACAATCCAGGTTTGAGGAGGCCTAAAGCTTATGCAATTCGGGCAGGTTGGGGGGAGCATTTAAAAATTATATAAATGGAAAATTAGGTACAAAATTCAACATGGATTTAGACTAAAAACACAAATTTTTAGAAGTTGACAAATAGCACAAACATCTTCAAATCCAGAAAAGTAACATACTATGTGTACTAAGTAAATAATTGCCTGATTCACTTCTATATTACCTTTTTCATGCTCTTTGTTCTACTCTTTGATAACTTTTTCATATTACAATTTTATAGTATTTATAGAAAAATAGAATTGATTTCTAGAATGATCATATGGTATCTTATATTATGATGGTTTTGAATAGGCATCAATGAGAACTGACTCCTCTGCTTACAATACTACACCTCTGATGATTGGAAGAACATTCCACAGACTGGCTTCCAGCTCCTTTGAATAAGCGCCGTCCACATAACTCACACTATGATGTGGTTGACATCTAGCCCTGCATCTTCATGTCACAAATGTCAGACACAGTAAATGTTAGGGATATTCCTGGAAGCTATTAATATTTCTATGTCAGGATGGTTTACAATGTGGAAGGATGGTTTATAATTCATGGAAGTAGCTTTTTTCATGAAAGAGCTATTGACGTCCCTCAGAACACTAGGTGACAAACATTGATCTAGAGCCCTTGTATGGCAACTTGAGCCTCCTATTCTTTCCTAAGTATATAAATATAATTTTTGGCCTCAGCATTTGAATTCAGATCCCTTAACTTCTTTATTGGTATTTGTGATCTCTTCTGTATTTCTCCAAATCCTTCCTAAGTTGAAAAACCCAGCAATGAGCACAGAGCCCTCCTCAGTACAGTGTCCATGCTGCATAAAACAGGATTGCTTCATGGTCTCCATACATGTTGGAGCGCACATTTCTGCCAGTTACAGCACATAAAATCATCAAAAGGACATTTGGAAAGTTTTTATTAAAAGCACACTCTTCACATTAAAAAGGTAAAAGGGAAAGAAAAACATGATTCTTAAAGCTAATGTTGCATTTTGCCTGTGAATTTGGCTGATAAAAATTCTTGAATGATTTAACCCTATATTAAGGATTCTGCATTTTAATTTTGGCAGGAGATCTTGGTGTTTTAAGAAAAACATGGTTGAAAACCCTATTCTTCAAACTATCTGATAATTACATGGCTTACATCCTTTTCATTTTCTCAAATTCCCTTGGTGATTTTTGTAGCATTAAACAGTGCTAGATTCAAAAGCAGGAACAAATTTTTAACACTTACACAGAATTCCTAATGTCATTTATTCTCCTAACAACAAGCTTAGTGAGAAATGAAAAAATGAAGAAAAAGACATTTACTTGTGTGTTTCCTCCAAGCAAAGCAAGAGAATAGATGTAACAGATTCCACGCATTAGTGAGCACTCTATTACCCCATTTTGCGAAGAATCAAATCAAAAGGGCCATCTGTTCTCAATAATTCCTCTTCCTTCTATCCCAGCAAACTGCCCACAGCACTAGAAGAATTCTGTAGTGCCATAAAGAATACCTCTGGCTTCGAACGGGTCACAGCATGAAGGTCAGGTCTATATAGTTCCAAAAATAGTTAATGCAAAAGAAAGAGAAAAAAATGGGTAACAGTTGATGTCCTATTAATCAAAATGCTCAGGAAGTTTCTATTAAATTGAATTTTCTAGTTGAGCATAGAGTAAGCATAATATCATTAATATGAAACCTGCTGCAGATGTCCCTGTTATAGGAGCATGCTAATCAATGTTTAACCTCTGCCCTCTCTTAATGAACATAAAAATTTCCTCCCTGCCGCAGAGTTTCTGTTCCTTTGCATATGTCCAGAGCCCTTGCTCTTCTTGTCTTCACAATGGAATCACTGAGAGGCTATGCATTTTCATCAGCCAAGAAGTTTCCTTTAGCTTTTGTGATGTAACTTATATTATAAACATAATGGCTTTTGTGGCATTTCAATTTTAAAATTTTATATTAAATATGCATTTTCATACACCCCTGGGAGAGTGAGATATGCTTTCCTGGGGAAAGGCATGTCTCTGCCCCGTCCCTACCCACAAATGAGAAACACTGTTCTAAGACTAAGGATTCCAATTTTCTGCTTTAGTAAATAGGATGGAGAGAACATAATTGAATTCCCATTTAGTGCTTAGGATCTAATAATGCCTTGGGCTCTGTATGATAACTTAAATCTTCAATATACAGCATTATAGCTACAGAGTCATGACACAAGCGAACTTGACTGGAAGGTATACCATAAAACCTGAAAACACCACAAGGTGGTACTCCCCTATTTTTTTTTAGCAGGGTCTCAGTTACCATGAGCATTGTTCAGAATTTAAACTTGAAAATATTCAGGCTACACTACCAATGCAGCCCATCTTTTATTTTTTTCCCCCCACAGCATCTTCTATTTACAAAAAAAAGCTAATCTTTTTTTATCCACTGATTTAGAGCCCTCCTGTGTTTGTAGATATGTGACTATTTTCCCATGTTGATATTTGTTCAGGCCCTGGGTGTTCACTGCCATAATTCTCCTCACGTGCTCCTGGCAATTAATCCCTCATGCAGTATGCATACTTTGGTGCCCTTTAACTGCATGACCTCCACTCTCATCTCCCCAGGCTAATACCATGCTAACACCTGGATTCTGCCTTCCGATTCTAAGACATACTGAGTTCAGGAAACAAAAATAGAATGAGTTTTGAAGTGTCTTATTTTTATTCCACTATTTCATGGTCCCTTTGAGTTTCACCTTGAAATTCATTAAGAGAGGAAAAAGAGGTAAAATTGCACCATTTCAGCAATGTAGTATTCTGCATCCTTTTCTGGCTATTGTTGGCTCCTGAAATGCCAAGGTTTCAGACAAATACTTAAATAATAATTAAAGGACCATAGTTTGTTAGAGCAACCCTTGGCCATTCAGGGGTGCATCCCTCTCCTCAAATTCCTTTGCTCAAAAGGGTATGTGTGAAACTATGGTTATGGCATAAAGTTGTCAAAGAGGTAAACATATTTTTAAAGATGTTCTGAGATGTGATGTCAGCAAGGTGGCTAAAGAGGGGCACTTAGTGTCATCTGCTCCACAAAAAAAGACAAAGGGAACAAATAGCTTAAGACTTGACTGGAACAGTAAACTGAGAGCACTGGAATGCAGTAGGGGAGTAGAGAGGTACCTGTGGTGCTGGGAAGCCCAGGAGGGCAGCGTGGAGGCACTGGCCTCTGCAGCCCCATCTTCCCTGCCCAGAGGATTGGACAGGCCAGGAGTCAGGAGGGACTGTGCTGAGGGTACAGAACATTAAGGCCTGCTTGAGGTCATATAAATTTAAAAGGCTCAAAGTATGCACCCATTTCCTGGAGAAGTTGGCCACTTCTTGAGGGAACGGGAATTGATAGCTCTGAGTTATGTGCCTAGGGATGTTTATCCTGGATTTCCTGGACTGCCTAGGATTGTTTATCCTGGGCTGTCCAGGAATGTTTACCCTAGGCTCATGCCTGGAACTGTTATGTGAGACCAGTCACTACAGGCTCCTGGCCAGATCCGGGACCTCACGTGACCAGACCATACGCCTTTTTGGCACCAAAGCCTGCCTTTGTTCCGACCCCCAAGTTAACAGCATAGATGTGATCTACTGGTTCAGGCAGATCATTGCTGTGGTCCTGGGGATTTTTGCCATTACGAAGTTTCTTGGGAATAGCAGGATCCTGCCTGATCAACGCAGGAGTCCTGTACCTCTACTTCAGCAGCTACCTACAGATCGATGAAGAATATGGCGGCACATGGGAGCTCACAAAAGGGGGGTTTATGACCTCTCTTGCCTTGTTCATGGTCATTTGGATCATCTTCTACACTGCCATCCACTATGAATGATGGTGTACAGTTCCCACCTGCTCCCTGGCCAGTCCAAAGGACCCTCTTAATTGCACAGAAGCATGATTGTTGGGGCACCCCAGCCCCTTGGAACCTGAAAGACCCATGTTTCCTGGACCCTGAATCAGTGTTCTGGGCATCAGTGTTTCTGCAAGGATTGTGACCTGAAACTTTTTAAAGAACCATCACCTTTGGGGGAAGCATTTTTGAATTTGTCCATCACCCACCATTTCTTCTTGGATGCCATCATGTAACAGCCATTCACCAAGTGCAGCTGTCATTTAATTTGCACCTCTGGATTTGGATGAAACATTAAATTTTCTTCCTCGATTCTCCAAAACAAAAGTCCGATTCCTGAGTACATCAAGGTGGCAGATCAGTACGTCATTTCTACCTGTTCAGCCTCTCTGCATGCAGCTGCCTACTTGCTTGATATCCCAGCGTGTCGCCTTCACCGCTGCCTGAGACTGCCCGTGATGGTAAACTCCAGTGCTGTAACTGCCCCCTGATGGTTAATTCCGGTGCTGATAATGGGATCCTAGTGGTATGATTACTCTCTTGTGTTCTTCCCCTGCGGTACTTCTCTCTTCCTTTCTCTTTTTCTTTTCCCCCTTAATAAATGTAAGTAAAACTGGTGTGGCTTGTGGTGTGTCCTGCGGATCGAGCTTAAATTAGAAAGTCTGTGCACAGCAATTGATAAAATTATCAATACAGAGACTTCCCATTTAGGGGAAAAGGTAAGCAAAAGATCCCCACCATTGCCACTACAAATACCTATGGTCCTTACACCAGGAGACCCCCCCCACAGTCCTTGCAAGTCCTGAGTTCAGTTTGGAGAGCTTCCAGACACGTTAGCAGCTGCTTTACTCCAAATTAGGAGCACAAAGTGCACGCTCCCCTACCCATCGCCCATGAACCAAGCTGCTGCAGAACATTGTCATCTTGAGATCAGAGCTATCTCTGGAGTGCGCCCCCTCTGGCGGCCAGTAGCCACTGCACCTCAGCAAGGAGAGTCCATCTGTTAAGGAACCCACAAGGGGGATCTCTATTGTTCACTGTACAGAAAGCCAATTACTAAGACAACTAGGATTTTCAAAGAAGAAAGGATTTATTGCAGAAGGATGCATCAGCCGGGAAGTGGGAGGAATGGACTGCCTCAAATATGCCTCTGACCAACAGGGTCAGGGTTTTTTCTGGATGTGAAATGAATAATGCATGAAGGAGGGAGTGAGTGTTACATGTTTGGGGTGGAGTACAAGGCACACAAGCACAGTGAGAAAGCATGCTAGTACACACATCCCATGATTGAAAAACAGCGGATAAGTTGCCCCCAGGGCGGGGAATTTAGTAGTATAATGAGCTAGGGGTTAATACTGGTCATTCTTTCAGCCTGTGTGCAGGCGGGATGTGGGGAGTAGGCTGCTCCGCGGGTCCTTAGGCACAATCTGTGGTGGGGTGTCACTTACCTTGTCTTCTCCAGACAAACAGGTGGTGTAAGTCTCTGCAGTTACCTCGTGGCTACAAAGGGGCTCCACCATTTCTGGGAAAGAAACTCAAAAGGGAATGCATCAGTGCAACAAAAAGTTACAAAGTTCTGGTCAGCAAATCGTACTAGCCTGGGAACTTGAAAATAAGAGAACTACAAAAAAGATACACTAAAAAAATTTCTATATTATGGAGCTGATTATGCATCTTCACTGCCATCAAGCCCACAGGGTGGCTGAACACCACAATAAGAACCGCACAAAGCTTGGGCCCGAGATCAGCTGTGATTCTTGGTCCTGCACAACAGGGAAACAAACCCTCTCTGCTGCACTTTCAGTCAGAGGACAGACTGCCAGTTCTACCTAGGATGAAACTGCCCTTGAGCCAGGCAAACCACTGTGGGCCGCCCTCCAAGCAGATGAGACCCACCCCCAACAGCTGATATGCCTCTGGTCCAGCTGTGCACCTGCATTCAGGACATGAGATACACCCCACAGCACACATGCCCCTCCCAGAGACATGCCTCTGGTTTGCCCAACAGCCGTGCATCCACAATCAAGGCCTGAGAAACTGTCCCGCAGGCCACCCCTAGGCCAGCCAAGCAGCCAAGAGCTCACATCTTGGACCTGAAAAATAGCCCCATGCGTGTGCCACGCCTGGCTGATGCACTCCCAGGCTAGCCAAAAATCTTTGCACCTACATCCTGGGGGTGAGAATCAACCTTACAGGCCACCCTCCGCAGACATGTCCCCTAGCCTAGCCAGAGCAATTTGCTAAGAGAGAAAAAGGGCATTCAAATTGGAAAGGAGAAAGTCAAAGTGTTCCTCTTTGCAGATAAGGTGATCATATATATAACATATATAAATCCAAAGACTCTACCAAAAAACTTGCAACTTTATTATACTTACCAGTTTTAAGATATGAAATACACAAAAATCAATAGCATTTCTATACATGATCAATAAACTAGCTGATAAAGTCAATAGGCAATCCCATTTACAATAGCTCCACAAAAAAATACCAAAGAAAAAATTTAATCCAGGAAGTGATAAACCTCTGTAAGGAGAACTATAAAACACTGATGAAAGAAACTGAAGAGAATACAAACGGGAAAATATCCCATATTTATGGATGAAAAGAATTGTTAAAATGACAATGCACCCAGAGCAATCTACAGATTCAATGCAATTCCTATCAAAATACCAATTACATTCTTCGCAGAAATAGAAAATAGTCCTAAAACTTGTTTGTATGGAACCACAAACAACCTGGAATTAGCCAAAGCAAGCCTGAGCAAACAGAGCAAAGCTAGAGGCAGGATACTACCAGCCTTCAAAATATACTATAAAACAGTAGTAACCAAAACATCATGGTATTAGCACAAAAACACATAAACCAATGGAACAGCATAGAGAACCCGGAGGTCTCTTCAATAAATGATGGGAAAACTGGATATCTATATGCAGAAGAACGAAACTAGACCCTAACTTCACCTATCACCCTACAGAAAAATCCACTCAAAATGGATCAAAGACCTAAACATAAGATGTGAAACCATAAATGTACTTAGAAGAAAACATAGAACAAATGCTTTAGGACATTGGCCTGGGAAGAGATTTTATGAATAAGGCCTGAAAAGCACAGACAACTAAAACAAAAACAAGTAGGATTATATTAAACTACAAACCTTCCACACAGAAAAACAGAGTGAAAAGATAACCTACAGAATGGGAGAAAATATTTGCAAACTACCCATCTGACAGGGGAGTAATACCCAGAATATACCAGTAACTCAAATGTCAACAGCAAAAAAAAATAAATGGACAAATGATCTGAATAGACATTTCTCAAAAGAAGACATACAAAATGGCCAAAAAATATAAGAAGAAATCCTCAACATCACTAATCACCAGGGAAATGCAAATCAAAAGAATAAAGTATCATCTGACACCTATTAAGATGGCTATTATCAAACAGACAAAAAATGCTGGCAAAGATGAGAAGAAAAGGGAACTCTTAACCACTGTTGGTGGGAATATAAACTAGTGCAACTACTATGGTGAACAGTATGAAGGTTCCTCAAAAACTACAAATAGAACTACCATGTGATCCAGCAATTCCACTACTTGGGTATTTATCCAAGGGAAAGGAAATCAAGATACCAAAGAGACATCTATACCCCCATGTTTACTGCAGCCTTATTCACAATAGCCAAGATACGGAATCAACCTATGTGTTCAACAGATGAATGGATAAAGAAACTGATATATATGCACAATGGAATATTATTCAGCCATAAAAGAATGAAATCCTGTCATTCATAGCAACATGGATGGAACTGGCGGACATTCTGTTCCTGGCTTATTTCACTTAAACACTGCGTGTTGTCACTCATATGTGGAAGCTAAGAAAAAGTTGATCTCGTAGAAGTTAAAAGTAGAACAAAGGGGCTGGGAGGAGTAAGGGTAGGAGAGGGATAGGGAGAGATTTGTTAAAGGATTCAAAATTATATCTGGATAGGAAGAATAAGTTCTAGTATTCTATACCACTGTAGAATGACTATAGTCATCAATAACACGCAATTTCTAATAGCTAGAAGGAGGATATTGAATGTTCCCCAACATTAACAAATGATAAATGTTTGCAATGATATCTATGCTAATTGCCCTGATCTGATCACTATATATTATATGCATCGAAGCATCACTATATACCAATGAATATGTACAACTTAAATTTTTTGAAAAGATGTTCATGACATGAGGAAGTATAGTTAACTCTAGGTGGATAATAGAAGAGAGGTTTCGGAGGGATAATTGTGGGAGACAGAAGATTCTGCACCCCATAAAAAGGCTTGAAAGTTTTACAGAACAAGGGATTATAATGAATAAAATCCCTGTGCCCGATTAGGAAATACTTTATCATCATAAACTACTTTCTTTACAGCGGCTATCAGAGTGGTTTGCATTTAAGTCACAAATCTGTCCATGTGCTCATCAAGAAATAAGCAGAGGAGGCAAAATAGGGGAGAAAACCTGTTCTAGGTGGTTTGGCTTTCTCACTGCAAGCACAGAGCTGGCTTACACCGAGATTTTCAGTACTTTAATGACCAGTAAATCCACAGCTTCATGTGACGTAAAGCTTTTGTTACAATGCTGCATAGACACAGGCAACACTTTATGGATCAGTAGAGCTTATTTTTAGTCTACACAGTCTTGTCTGGTGTCTAACGCTTTAAAGCCAGCTTGTAGAATCAGCTCAAGTTATAAATCCTGTTTCATCAAGTTATTTTCCATAATTCTAGAAACAAGTAAATCACTCTTTATAGCTTCTTGAAAATATATCGTTACACAATGCAACAGAAATTTCTCACTTTACTGGGCCAGGCATTTCCATCCTGCATTAATTACTCCAATGAATTTCTGAGGCAACTTTTTCAATTCCCCATTTCAAGTTAAGCCTTGATAAACTCCCAAAAGTAAACAGACTGTTTTCTTATAACTAAGAACACACCCCATCTGTCTTCTACCTCCATTTTTCTTTTTTTTTTATCATACCATGATCAAAGTTTAATCCACCAGAGACAGCTAGAAATCTAGGGAAGAAAGATTACTGTGCTCTTACCTCAATTTCTAATGTTTTCTCTGATGTTCTCTTGCTGTTTCCTGATAGGTCTTGAAGGGACAGCATCAGATCCATTTTTAATAGTTGACCAACTTGAATAAAATCAAGAAATATGTGGGATTATAGAAAAATTATACTGCAGCAAAATATATATATGATGTAGCTCTGACAAATCAGTCTTCAAATTTTTTACAAAGAACTCTGCTGAGGCCATGCGTACAGAGGCTACAAAGAACTCTGCTGAGGATAAGACTTAAGGAAAGTATATGGTCATTTCAGAGAAAATGTTAAAAATCTGTTGCATATTCACTAAGTAGACATAATTTCATGTCTTTAAAAGAAAAAAACATAATCAACAATGAAACAGCCTCACTCAACCCTGCCCTAGAATGATACCCTATTCACAAATAGAACCAACTTTATAGGACAATTAGAAATTTATAGGACATTTTCACAGAAATTATCTCGTGTGATCCTTACATCAGGCAGGTTAGGTATTAGCTACATTTCAGTGACTAAGAAGCTGAACTCAGCATTACTTCTGTAAGATCACGTAGCTAATTAATGGAGTCAAGCCTCTAATCACCAGTCTTCTCACTCTGCCTTCCAACCATTCTTTCCACTGCTCTTCAAACTGAGTTTTACTTTCATTCATTCCACAAAAGCCAAGCACCTGAATATTCCAGTCAACCAGGAACAGTTCAAAGCAACCCTTTTCCAAGTCCCTGACCTTTGGCACCAAGGGTAAGGAGTGAGGGGAATGATGCCAACTGCCATCACACCCCAAATGTGTGACAGGTCAGCCAAGAACATCTTTTCAGTTAAAACCTTACTGCTTAGTCCATTTTCTGATGCTATAACAGAATGCCTGACACTGGGTAATTTATAATGAATGGAAAGTTATTGCCTCACTATTCTGGAGGCTGGGAAGTCCAAGAGCAAGGCACTGGCATCTGGCAAAAACCTTCTTACTGCACCATCATGTGGAGGAGGTGGAAGGAGTGCAAGAGCAAACCCACTCCCACAAGCCCTTTCCATAGTGATGTTAATCTACTCGTGATGGCTCCTAGGTGACTTAAACACCTCCCATTGGGCCCCCCTCCCAACACTATCACATTGAGGTTAAGTTTCCAACAAGAATTCTAGGGAACACATTCAAACCATAGCACCTTTTACATCTTGCCCGATCATGTGAGTACCCCTCTGACCAAGTTCGAAATGGTACAATGTACAAAAAGGAATGCTCTGCCTGTCACTGCCCCAAGTCTGTGCTTTATACCAACTCTTACTCTTCTGCCTTTCCATAAAATCCTGTTTTAATTGCTTTCATTTTACAAGATTTTTTTCATTTCCTTTTTGTTATGGCCCGGTTATGGAGCTTTAGCAAACAAGAGTGCCTACACAATGAAAAGGCCACAAAAACTGTCACCTCCTTTAGCAGCAATTAAAGCAACCCTGAAGGAAAATTTAAATCTCCACCTACCATTCATCATGTGCTAACAGCTTTCTTCCTTTGCAACACAGTGTCTCCAAGGTATACAGAAATGCCTCAGACCTTGCCTAATTTCTTCGTTTATGTCTGTTTTAACACGGAATCTCTAAGAAAACCCTAAATTTACTTATATTCTGGCTCTTTGAACCACCACTCCTCTCCCTTGTCCACATACTCAAAATGGTCTCTTCTCTCAGGAGACTTACATTTAAACTGAGTCCATGAAAAAGAGACAAATGTTGTATGAATTATCAGAATCTACAAAATGCTAATACCATATGCTATATTTATATTACTAAATATTACATAAATTGCAAGCATGGGAAGAGTCAAGCATAGCAAGACTAAAAACCTCAAACTGTTTTTCCTCTGCTCTCCCACCACTCAACAATCAACACAGAAGATTTCTGTAACCAAATGTGGGTGGGTTTCTCCCCCTATACCAAGCGAGCAATTAATTCTGCAGCAGACACCAGCTGGGTGTCCTCCGATTCAATTCTGACACTGTCTACCTGGAGATGCCCTCAGATCCCACAGGTTGAGGGCTCAGTCCCACAGACTGCCCCCCACTACTTCCCACCAGTCAAAAGCCTGGGCCTCTGGGACATCAGATGGACTGGCTTCAAGTTGGGATTCTCAGGTCCGCTCTTACGGTTTGATTAATTTGCTAGGGCACCTCACAAAGGTCAGGGAAACACTTAAATGTTTACCAGTTTATTATAAAGGATATTACTAAAGATACAGATAGAGATGCACAGGGCTAGGTATAGGGGAAGGAGCTGGAAGCTTCTGTGCTCTCCCTGGGTGTACCATCCTCCAGGAACCTCCAGGAAACCTCCACGTGCTCAGCCATCCAGTTCTCTGAACCTGGTCCTTTGGGTTTTAATGGAAGCTTCTTATATAGGCATGACTGATTAAATCATTGGCCATTGGGGATTAATTTGACCTTCGGCTCCTCTTCTCTGAGGTAAAGAGGGTTAGAGACCATGGCATGGTTAGACCAACCTTCTAATTACACCTGGGTCTCTCAGGTGACCAGCCCCCATCCTGCAGCTACCTAGGGGCTACCAGCCACCAATCAATTCATTAGCATACACAAACATCACTATGGAATTTCTAAGGATTTTAGGAGTTGTGTGCCAGGAAACAGTTTCAAAGACCAAATATATATTTTATATTACACATAGAAATTCTGGTAAAATGTTTACTATAATCACTGCTTTAGGAGAAGCATAAGCTAATTGATTTTTGTCTTTCTGAGTATAGAGAAGACAGCTGATGAGAAGATCTAAAGTGTAGCCGGGTAACCTAAAATGTCTCATGTCTCATTATTGAAGTTGGCTCATTTATACTTAATAAGCTGTTACTACACAAATGAGGGAAACAGTTATGAAACTCAGTTGACTAGCCATTGAACAAACAGTTTTGAGCGGGTTTTTCTAGATTTCTTTCAGAAATCTAGTTTATTCTTCAGTTCCAGTGATTTTTTTTTTTTTTTTTTTTTCGGTCATTAAAGTTGCCTAACACTTAAAAATTTGCATTCACTCAAAGAATGAAATTTATTCTTTGAAAATTATAGACTAGTATTCTGGGGGATGGGGGCAGGGGGGGGCTCAAGGCCAGCAGCTGTCTCTGATGTCCTATAGTTTTCCTTTACTCATCATCAAAATTACCACATAAGCTATAGCCTTGTGCCATTCAAACACTGAACAACCTCATGGAGGTCAGTTCTATTCCTACGTTGCTGATGGAGAACCTGGGGCTCATAGCACTTAAGTGACCTCACAGATGACCTTGACAAGGGCACTCATCGCAGATAGGGACTGGATATAGAGATGGAGAGCAGGGCAGAGAACATCCCAGGCGTAGGAAACCTACGTAAGCATAAGTGGAAGCACAGGGCTGAGAGCTCATCCAGCTGCCCTGGAGCTTGAAATCACCCTTTGTCCCCAGGCGCTGTCTAGCTTCAAGGCCCATCTTGCAGTCCTTTCAATGACAGATTTAGGACTTCCTTACCTCTGGTGAAACATAATAGGCATCTGCTTATAACATCTTATAGAGGAAATGTAGAAAATGCTTTATAATACTTTTTCCACGGACTGACTCAAGTTTTAAAATGTCCCATTGTACAAAGTCAGTACATACTGAGTTCATATCTTGTCTCTTGCTACATGTGGGCTGTGGAACTCTGCTGAGGCTCATCTACAGAGGATGGTAACGCCCACTCCTCGTGGCTGCTGGGTGGACGAAACGAGGTAATGCAATGAGGCAGCCAAGGGAAAACTTTCCCATCACCCCCTGAAGTGTCACTGAAAAATGAACTCACAAAAGGCATAGTAATAGGAGAGAAGGCCTACAAATTAACGTGCATGGAGGAGAACCACAGAATGATTCCCCACCCTCCAATACAGAAGCTTATATACCATTTGAGGTTACAGAAAGAATGGGGACTCAGATCATGACAAAACAGGTTACAGTGGTAAAATAATATGGAAAGGGGAAGAAGAGGAGGCCTGGGAGCAAAGGTGACCTTGTTGTACAGATGAAACCTCCTCAATGTTTAGTGTCCTCAGACAGAATAGGTGGGTGAATGTTTCTTTCAAACCTTTAATGGTGTCAAACTCTGTTAATGGTGTCACTCTCTGTTAATCTTTCCTAGATTAGACAAAATTAGGCCCCAGAGAAGGCCCGGCTGCATCAGTGCAGATTTTCTCTACAGATGCAAATCTCCCCCACAAAAGATAGCTTTTTAGCTATTATATTTCCAGCCCTTCTGAATAGCCATCTTGAACTATGTAAGGAAATATATTTTGGGGTGAAATATTCTGGCTTCCTTCAGTGTGAAGGTTCCTAGTTAAGTGCCTGTCACAAAGAAGTGTTGTTTTGGGCTGGAGTTAATGAATTTGGCTGTATTTGGCTATTATCAACTCTTCTTGACATTTTTCCTCCTAATTTTTCCTAGTTCTGCCGATGACTTTGACATCAAGAAATCACTAGCATCTCCAATTCCAGGCAATCCGGCCTAAGAAAGGGGAGGAAGCCAACAACTGGAGACCTCATGCAGTAACTTTCAATAATCCTGTTTTTAAAGCAGAAGTCTAAATTCTACTAGCTGTTTTAAAACGTCGTAAAACGTTTTCTATTTCCCTCCAGAATTGTGCTGATGCCCCCAAAATCCCATTAAAAATTCTACACAGGCAATTGTATTGCAGTAAATGGCTTAAAATTTTTAATACTTCCCTCCTGGTGCATCAGCTAAGCATTGGCACCAAAGGCAAATCTGCTCCCTGGGGCTTCTTTTAAACCATAATCTACTCCAAGGGGAAAGATGTTCTTATAACATTAAACTGCAATGTTGTAAACAGAGTTTGGTGCCCTCATTTATTTTGTGTGGGGACTTATTCCTGGAGTTGAAATTATCCCAGCTGTTATGTGTTAGGAGTTGGGGGAAATAGAAACAGTCCCGGTGGTGGTGGTGTGGGGATCAGTCCAAGCAATATCTAAGTGAGGAGGCACTGGTGGTCCAAACACACAAAGTAGCAGGTAGAGGGTCAGATGGGAAGTAGAGTCCACCAACCAACAGTCAAGAGCCAAGAAGTCAGACTGAGAGAGGCTGGACGTAGGTCAGGAGCAGGTGTAGCAGAGCATGACAGAAGAGGCATTTGCTGGCACAAGGTTCTACCATCAATGACAAGGATGGCCTGGGGTTAGTATTGGACACAGCTGCCTAAAGAAAGGCTCTGGAATTGGGAGGACACAGTTCTTAGCGGGGGTTCCTAGCCAAATAACCAGTGGCCTACTGGCGGGGATTTTTTTGTTTTTATCTCACTAATCTTTCTTTGTTGCCTGACAACATTAGCCAAAGAACAACATTAGCCAAAGAATTTAAAACGCTTCTCCTTGGCTTCTGGGACCCTGAAGTCCTCATGCTAATTCCTGGCCTTTCCTGGACAGCTCCTCTGGCTGGGACAATCAGCTTCTAAATATTGACATTTACTTCCACTCCCTGGAGAGTCCCCTCTTACCTGTTTAGAGATGCCCTGCAGATTAGTATCCCCTCCCTAGAGCACATCCCTGAATGCCAGACTCATTTGTCACATGTTTAAAAGACAACATATCACATGGGCATTTCACCTCCAGGCTATACTTCCCCAGAACCAACCATTCTTTCTTTCTCTCTCCCTCCCTCCTACCCCTCCTCATTTTCTCCTCCCTCTTTCCTTTCCCACCCCTACCCCAAATTCCTTTAGCACTGCCTGGAGTACACACACACACCTGCAAACACCTACACAAGCAAAAGCTCAATGTCATTTAAAACAGTACTTCTTAAACTTTAATGTGCATACAAATCATCTGAGTATCTTGCTACAATTCAGATTATAATTTAGAAGCCAGAAGTGGGGCCCCAAATTTTGCACTTCTAACAATTCCCAGGTTTCATCTATGTTGCTGGGCCCTGGGCCACACTTAAAGTAACAAAGGTATTAGGAACCAAGTCACCTGAGTTAGATTCTCACCTCTGCCACTACCTCCCTTCATATTCTTGAGTTATTTCATTCCCCTGTTTGGAATTCAAAGTCTCTCTCTGTAAAATAGGATGAATGGACCCAACAATTCCTGAGGTTTTTATGCAGTTCTAACAGCATAAATGAAGGGCTGAAATCTCTAAACTGTAGCTACCAAGATATAATCCATTTCTGTGCAGTGAACCCTGTGGAAAAACTAACCAGGATTTAGTAGTAATGCTGAATTAAACTAGGATATGCTAGTGATATAATTCAAAGTGACCCAGCTAGAAAGTGGTACCACAAGAATTCAAATACAGCATCTGACTCTGAAGCCATAATACTAAACACTTGTATGACATCAAATCTAAAATGCACATTTTCATATTTTTATATCTCTGAAATCAGAATGTCTTATAAGTTTTTTAAAAAATTGTTAGTACTGTTTCTTAGGTCATAAAGTGTGGTACATTTCTCAGTCAACAGTATCTTTGAGTCAAGAAAATATATTAACAGCACTTCTTATGCAGCAGGCATCATTCCAAACACTTTACATCTAGTAACTCATCTAATTCTTACCACAACCCTGTGATACAGTCTATTATTATCTCCATCATATAAATAAGACTGAGACAAGGAGCTAAGTACCTTGCCCCCCGCCTTCCCTGCTAAACAACTAGGGAGTGTTGAGGCTGGTATTTGAAACTCGGGCATTTTGATTCCAGACTCTGATCATAACTACCATATTTTTTTTGTTTGTTTTCAAGGCAAGCATGAAAATGAAGTCTATTTGAGAGAAAGATGGGATTATAGGCAAGAGCAAAATACAGGTTTACATACACCTACAGATGATGACCAGACCCATTGTCATAGCAAAGGGAGAGAAAAAGGGCACAAAAAGGCCATAACTGCCATATTCTATTCCTTAGTGCCGTACTCGTTACCTCTGTGCTGCATCAGCTGTATCTACGATGCTTTTCTGTCCCAAGATGTCTGTATGAGTTTTTGTATGCTTTTAAAGAGACAGTGGATTTCTTCTCAGCTTTCCACAATTTGACAGTGCCCAGCAGTGTTTTCCTAGTTGCTTCATAGGTGGATGTACAATGCATGTTTATTAAATCTATTTAATTTTAACACCAAAATAAAAAAAAAAGACTTAAGTATGGACTTCTTCCATCCTTTCAGCTTTTCTAATGTTTATTAATTCCTTCATTGAATTCAGTGGTTCTCAAGGGGGCACTTTTGCCTCCCAGGGGATATGTGGTGTCTCGAGATGTTTGTCACAACTGGGGATGAGGGTTCTACTGGCATCTAGCAGAGAGAGGCCAGGGATAATGCTAACCATCCTGTAATTCATGGGCTGGCCCATGACAACAAAAGACTATCCAGTCTTAAAACATTGATAGTGCCTAGATTAGGAAACCTTGAAATGCATTCAATAAATATGAAGCACCTTTCTCAACCTCCCTTTTCTCATCTATAAATCTGGAAGTTCACAGTATGGAATAAAAATCTTGAAAGTACTCCCACACAATGAATGAATTGCCCTTTCCAGCAACCACATCAGATGACCTTCAGCCTCTACCTGAACCTTTTTGGGGGCCAAAAATTTACAGACTCTAAGGAATCCCAGAACTTCTAGAACCATCTATTATAATTCATGAGGAAGCAGAAACATGGCTGTGATTCTGCTTAAGAAAAGATCAAATAAACCAGCTTCTATGAGAGCTGATTAAAAAAAAAAATACTATTAAAGAAATGCCCATGATATTTTTCAAACGACTTTAACATCCGATCTCAGAGTTTCACTAACTAAACCCTTTCTGTATCCTAAATGCAATTTTCAAGGCAGACTCTTCCTGATTAATGGTTCTTAGAGAATCCTCAAAAATGTCAGTATCCTTTGCTAATTCAAATTGTCAGGGAAAAGCTAATCTCAAAGAAGAAAATTTCAAAATTATAAAATAGTTGTAAAATTGTCTTTCTTTTCAAATGCTATTTCCACTCATCCATGCAGGGAACCTGTTTATTATCCCCATGCTTGACTTCAGAAACACAAAGATGGACAGGAGAGAATCCCTGTGTTTAGAGAAGGCACGATCTTTTGGAAGAGGCAACCCTGCCACCTCGTGACAGCAACTGAAGCAAACACTGGATGAAAGAGTCACTAGCTCTGTCTGGGGAGCTTTGAGGGAGGCTTCTCAGAAAAGCAGCTGCTTGAGCTAAGATTTGGAGGATCCGTAGCAGTTTCCCGACAACAGAGTTTGAAAGAGCAGAGAGCACCCTGGGACTGCACAGACTCCATCACGGCTGGCACCCAAGGTCTCTGTGGGCATGAGCAAGGCTAAGTCAATAGATACTGTGAAAGCTCATATGTGTCCTGCCACAAAGTTTAGACAGTATGCTGTGGGCCTGAAAGCCACCAAAAAGGAAAGGACAGGTCAGGACTTTTTTTTTTTTTTTTTTTGAAAGATCACTGGCAAAATGAGGAGAACAGATTGGAACTGGGAAAAACTGACAGACTGACGTTCTGAAATTACAGTGGTAATATCTGGATGTCCTAGCAGGGAACAGGGCTTTTCTACTCAATATTTGGATGGGTTGCCTGGCTTAATGAAGGCCTAGGGTTTATTTTAAATTGGGCACATCAATTGCTATTAATGTATTGTTATAAAAAGTCACAGGAAATAACTTCTGATTTTTATAGCAGAATCAACTGAGGCCCAGGAAGGGAAAGTGATGTACTTAAGTGACACATTTGTTAAGGAAAAGCCAAGACAAGTATTCAGAGCTCTAAACATCCAGTCCTTACCATTTTCCACTGCTGAGATTGCTCTTATTTGTTTGTTAAGGGCTGTTTTTATCATGAGCGCAATTAAATGCATCTTTCTCCTTCAGCTATTTTCCCCAGCCATTCACCTGGCATTCTGTTTACCCAATTAATTTTCACTGTGTGTGAAGAAAGCCTTTTCAAAGCGAAGGTAAGGTTTAGCCTAGGCCTTTGTCAGCCTGCTAGCTGATTCCTAATTAACTGAGATGAAATGAATGGAGGTTTATTGTTGAGCTTTTCAAAGCCCTCTGGATTACCAAGCTCTTGGCAGGAGGAAAGTGTGTTTCATCTTCCTAGAATCTGGAATTGACAATGGACAGATAGACAGCAACGGGGGCATCTCTGGGCTGCAAGACTTCAGCATGGCAGGATGTTTCCCAAATGTTTCACTAGATACTGCAGCAGCTCAGAGGGAGTGATCCAGAAAATGTCACTGTTGGAGCAGAGCCTGAGCCCAAATTTCATATTGGTGACATCCCTTTATGTGTCTCTGAATTGAATAGCTTTGAGAACCTTAGTGTTCAGATAGGACAGGATGGCTTCTCCAGAGAGGGGGAAATCAATAACACTATTGTCACTGTACTCATCATTCACACAGCTGGTTATGATTATGTGGAAGTAGAAAGTGATGAAGCAACCACAACCTCATATGCCTTATATAAGCTGATATTATGATCATAGCAAAAAGACAGAAAGGGAGACAGACACACACACAAAAAAAGGGTAAGCACTACATAAATTCATTGAAGGTTGTGAGACAGTTTCAAAGAAGAGATAAGGGTAGGAATTAACTTGCCTAAGGTCACCTGGGAGACCCAAGAACGATCCTCTCCTGAACCCACTCTTTGAGAGACCATTCATCTCTACCCCTCTGGCTTCCACAGGTAGGGACCTTCCCTAGGGTGATATTCAATGCCTCTTTCAAAGGTCGCATTCAGGTTGGGTGAGGAGGGGGAAGAGTTGCTTATGTGGAGAGTTTGGGAAAAGAAGCTCCACCAGCCCCTTCTTCCTTTTCCTTAGGCATCTGCCCACCTGCCTTGAGCAATGTTAATTGCCTCTCTCAGCTGGAGGTTTATGTCCTCTGGTTCCTTAGGTTGGCCTGTGCTGCTACCTGTGAATGGGTAGGTAAATCTGATGAAATGTAAATCTAAAAATTTACATTTAAATTTTTTAAAATGTAAAATTAAAAATTTCATCTAAATCCAGATGAAATGTAGTAAGCTAACTGCAAAGCTTAACTATGAATACTTTCTCAAACCTTATTAGAAAGGTACTGACCTCATAATCCCCATCTCTCTGATTCCACAACTATCTCCTAATTCATTCTAAATATGAGCAATGAAATGAAATGTATTCACTAGGTGCCCTTCAATTTTAACTACTATGCTATAGGATACCTACTGCTTTAGATGATGGACATTTTCCCCAGCCGATATGGAATGTGTGTCGCTGAAAATCTACAAAGAGAAGGACCAACTTACTTTCTCCCTGAAACAACTAAGAAATGGACAAGAATATAGAAAACAATGGCTTTCAAGACACTGGGAATCAAGCAGAGGTGGACAATGGTTTATGAGAGGTGGGACACAAATGAGATTAAGGGCTACAATTGCCTCACTCTCTTGAAACAGTTCAATGCAGAGAAAGGGAAGCTCAGAGTCCACTGCCTCCTAAGGTGAGGAAATAAGGATTCTGAGGGATGAAGGTAGGTGGAGAACAGACTACCAGGGAGGACAGAACAGTGCAGAGAGAGAACTCTGGGTATCTGACAAGGTTTCCCATAGATTATTTAGCTAAGTCTGGTGAGCAAATGCATATGAGGAAATGTCCTGAGATTGTAGGGGGGTGGGGAAACACCCAAAAAAAGATTAGATGGAACCATGTTTACCTCACATAGGTAGAATGGAAAACTTTGTAAGTCATGGGGGATCTACAAAAGTAGATGCAAGACTACAAAAAAAGCTTTGCATTAGTAATAGGAAATTGTGATCTCTAGACTGTACATGACCTCAGACCCACCTAAAAAAATCTTAAAAGCAAAATTTAAAAGAATCAAGCTATCTACAGGCAACATGACTGCATACCAGAACAAAGCTCAAAAAAATTTAGATGAATACAAAAATATCCAGCACCTACCAAGGTAAAAATCTATATCTGGAATCCAATTACAAATGCCAGGAAGCAGAAAAATAAAACCCATTATGAGGAGAAAAATCAATTAATCAACACCCACCCAGAACTAACATAAATGTTAAAGTTAGCAGGAAAAAAAAAAATAGATATTATGACTATATCCCATATGTTAAAATGTTAAGTAGAAAAGCAGAAGATATTTTTAAAAGACCCAAATTATACTTCTAAAATAGAAACCTAAAATGTGTGATATAAAAAATACACTGGTTGAATTAAACAGCAATGAGACACCACAGAAGAGAAGACTAGTGAAGTGGAAGACATAGCAATAGAAACTCTTCAAGATTAATAACGGAAAGAAAATACATAGGAGGAAAAGGAGGTGGATGGGGATGGGGAGGAAGGAGAGGGAGAGCATCAAGAGTCCCAAAAAGGGGCAGGAGGATCTCTGAAGAATAATGGTCAAAATTTTTTTGTATTTGATGAAAGCTATAAATCCATAGAGCCAAGACAGTCAATGAACTTTAAGCACAAAAAACATGGAGAGAACTACACCAAGATACATCATAATCAATTTGCTCAAAACCAGTGATAAGGAGAAAAATCTTAAGCTAGAGAGAAAAAGACAAGTTACATGTCACTTTTCTTTTTTACATTGTTACATAGAAATAAAGAATGTAAACAAATTTCTTATTGGAAACAACACAAACGAGAAAAAAGTGAGGTAACATTTTTAAAAGACAAAAAGAATCGTCAATCTAGACTTCTATACCTTCTTTTAAAAATGAAGGTAAAATTAAGATCCTTTTAAATATACAAAAACTGAAACAATTCAATACCAGAAGACCTACACTGCAAGAAATGTTAAAGGAAGTCCTGCAGGCAGAAGGAAAATAATGGCAGATAAAAATATGAATCTGCACAAAGATATTAGACATGGTAATCTCTAAAAGATTGACTATTTAAATGAAGGGTCAGCCAAAGTCCACAGACAAAACCCACCTTGCTAGCTAGGTTTTAAATATATTGAACTACTGGAACCAGTCATGCTCAGTCATCTACCTGTTGCAACAGAGACCATATGGCACACAAAGTCTAAAATATTGACTGTATGGCTCTTAACAAGAAAAGTTTATCAACCCAGATTTAAGCAAAAGCAATAACAATGTTACAAAGTGCTGATGATATATATAAAAGTGATATAAAAATAACATAGATCAGAGGGGAGAAATGGGAATATACTATTACAAGGTTCTTATGCTATATGCAAAATTGCTTGAGGAGACTATATATTATAAACCCTAAAGTAACCACTAAATAAAAGGAGTTACAGCTAATCTTCAAGAAAAAATATAAAATAGAATCATAAAAGATATTTATCCAAAAGACATGAATAGAGGAAAATAGAAACAATGAATAGATGAGACAATAAAGAACAAAAATTTATAACCAAATCAATTACATTTAATGGAAGCGATTTAAATATCTCAATTAAAAGACATGGTCAGATTGGATGTTTAAAAAAAAAAAGATCCAAATATGCTTTCAAAAGAAACAGTATCTTTGATTTAAAATATAGCAGTCTAACAGTAAAGAAATAGAAAAAGATATACCATGCTAACATTATTAAAAGGGAAGATAGATGTAGTGACTATATTGTATCAGATGGAGATTTCAGAATAAAGACTATCAGGAATAAAGAAAGCCATTTTATAATCTTCATGGAACTAACTGAAGAGGTCATAATAATCCTGGACATTTATCCATGCAATAACGTAGCTTCAAAATTCATGAAGCAAAAACCGATAGAACTGAAAGGAGACATAGCTCTGCAATTATAATTAGAGATTTAGGGAAATGCAAATTAAAATGACAATATCACTATATACCTGTTCACTGAATGAAAATTCATTCAGTAAATAAATACTGCACCTACATTTTATACCAGTTACACATACACCATATGACCCAACATTCCACTTGTAGGTATTACCTTAGAGAAATGAAAGCATATGTCTATACAAAATGTTACCCATGAGTGTGCATAGCAGTTTTACCTGTAATAGCCAAAAATTGGAAACAATCCAAATGTCCATAAATGGGTGAATGGGCACACAAACTATGGTGTGTATATGTATACAATAGATTACTAATCAGCAATGAAAAGAAATGAACTATGGATGCATGCTAAAACATGGATAAATGTCAAAACAATTATGCTAAGTGAAAGAACACAGACCAAAAAACTATGTACTGTATAGTTCCATTTATGTGAAATTCTATTAAATGAAAATTCATCTTATAGGGTCAGAAAGATCACTGGTTGCTTAGGGATGGAGGTGGGGGGAAGCAGGGCAGAGCTGATGAGAGAAATTACAAAGCTACATGAGAACACCTGTAGGGCTTATGTTTGTGTTCATTATCTTGATTATGGTGGTAGTTTCACAGGTATACACTTGTGTCAAAACTTACCAAATTTTATACTTTACATGTAGTTTATTATATATCAATTATACATCAATGAAGCTGTTTAAAAAGAAATCTAAGATGTAAAAAGGCTATCACTGACCTATGTCAAGGTTAGTCAAAGAAGACATGAGAGGGCCCACAAAGCACAACCGCTCTGTCCAGAGGCACAGATGCAGTAACTCTGCACTGCTCCCCGACCTTCCCGCCGTCCCTCCCAGTGCCTGAGAGACTATTCATTCTAAACACACCTTCACTTCCTTTAAGGTCACACTTAGCGGCTGCTGCCTCCATCTCAGGAACAGGGTAGGAGAAAGTACTCTTCACCCACCACCATCTTTTTAGGGCAACTCTCTCTGCTGACAAATATTACCAGACACTGGGGGAAGAAGAGGTATCCACAGCTTTGAAAAGTTGACAACCCCTAATTGACACAGATTATGTAAAGGTTTTTCCTCCATGCAATCATTTAGGTAGTATACATATTGGGAAGGGGGAGTCTTTTTAAAAAATACTGACAATATAACCCAACGTCATTTTTTAATCAATCTACTTTCTAACAAGAAGAAGAAGAGTGTATAAATTTAAAACTTAAGGTAGGATGACAGATATCTTTGCTTTAAAATAAAACTTTATCTCTGCTTCCTTCTATGTAAAATCTGAAAAATTCATTTAGTAAATACTGCATCCATATTCTATACCAGTCGCACATAGGAGGCAATGGGTGTTGACACATCTCCAGGTGAGGAATCAATTGTTAAAATACCACTTATACATTAGTCAGAGGAAGACTAGACTGAGTTCTCAAACTAGAAACTGAGAAGCTGAGCGTTTCAGATGTTCAGAATTCTGTTGGGTACCCACAAGGCCATCATTTTACCTTGATTGCTCACAAATTATTGATAAAACTCATAGAACTCATATGTATCAAAATAACACAATGTGCCCTATAAACATGGATAATTATGTGTCAACTAAAAATAAAACAAACTAATAGCACTTAGATTTTGACATGAGATATATTAATCTCAAATACATTTAATGTCTCTAAAATATAGAAGTCTACCTAAGTGATACCAAGATAATGATAATCCATTTGTTTAGTGACATTTTTAAGTGGTTAGGAAAGATGAAAACCTTGAGTAATGTTTGTGGAGCAAAGGGAAGTGGTATCCCACAATGTCCATGGACCTTCCCTTGGTATAAGGAATATGGGACAAAAAGACATTTTTATCTGAATCGATAGGCAGGAAATCTATCCACAAATTTGTCTTGCTTAGAATCTGAAAAGGGCAAATTCTGTATTATCACTTTATAATGTATTCAATCACATTTCCGTTTCTGAGAGCAGATGAAAAGTGGGATGCCTGGGATTCTAAATTAATTCCTTTTATTCTTTTTCAAGACATAGCTTCTGTGCTGTAGAAAGGGTATCACTGTTCCCTTCTCATTTCTTATTTATAAGTCAAACTCCCTGTCCTAATCATCTCTAGCTCTTCCCCAGTGTTAAATGGTTTCAAAGAAGTTTGGCATTTCTTTTGCAAAGTGCCTATTGCTTCACTCCTTAAATACTCATATTTACTTTGGAATTAAAAAGCAAGTGAAGTTAGTATGTCCAAGGAGAACTCTATATACCTACACCACTGTATCTGATTCTGAGTGCTAACCCAATATGTTCATTGAAATAGAACTCTTTTCAAACAATAGAAATCCAACCCAAATTAGCTTATGCAAAAGGAAGAAGTAATAAAACTGTAAAAACAAAAAAGATACCAGGCCCTAGGAATGGTTGGATTCAATCACCACCTTCCCACGCACTGTGGGGGAGGTGTTACTCCCCTAAGTTTTTCTGTGTTTTGGCCTATTCTTCCCTGTTATATATGAGGCTTTTCTATAAGCCTATAAATACAGCCATAAGTTATTCTTGGCTTTTCCCTTCAGCTAACGACCAGAAAGTCAAGAAAGCTTTCTGCCCAAATCCAATTCAAAAGATGCCCAAAAAGGACTCTAATCCCTTCATCCCAAAACTGAGGTGCTATAATTTGCAATCTCCACTAACGTCACACAATTTGGGTGAGGAAAGAGGAAATCAAAGAGGAGGATAAGAGAAAGAAGGAGAGGGAAGGGGAAAGGAAGATAGGACACATCAGACTATTAGATGAATAGTTGGAAGTTGGAAAAGCAACCTAGTATTGTCATAAATCTTACCCTTTATT
>VSMD01105551.1:0-49526 GCA_008750895.1 Mirza zaza
AGAATCAACATTGTTAAAATGTCTATACTACCCAAAGTGACCTACAGAGTCAAAGCAATCCCTATCAAAATACCATCATCATTTTTCACAGATATAGAAAAAATAATTTTACACTTCGTATGAAACCAGAGAAGACCCCGTATAGCAAAATCAATCCTAGGCAATAAAAACAAAATAGGAGGTATCAATTTACCAGACTTCATACTATACTACAAGGCTATAGTCATTAAAAGAGCCTTTTACTGGCACAAGAACTGGGACATTGACCAGTGGAACAGAACAGAGAACCCAGATATATAATCATCCTCATATAGCCAACTGATCTTCGACAAAGCAGACAAAAACATACACTGGGGAAAAGAATCCTTATTCAATAAATGGTGCTGGGAAAACTGGATAGCCACAAGTAGAAGACTGAAACAAGACCCACACCTTTCACCTCTCACAAAAATCAACTGACGCTGGGTAACAGATTTGAACATTAGGTGTGAAACTGTTAGAATTCTAGAGGAAAATGTTGGTAATACTCTTGTAGACATTGGCCTAGGTAAAGAATTTATGAAGAAGACTCCAAAAGCAATCACAACAGCAACAAAAATAAACAAATGGGACCTGATCATATTAAAAAGCTTCTGCACAGCCAAAGAAACTGTCAAGAGAGCAAACAAACAACCCACTGAATGAGAGAAAATTTTTGTAAGCTACACATCTGATAAAGGGCTGATAACTAGAATCTATTTAGAACTCAGGAAAATCAGCAAGGAAAAATCAAACAACCCTATCAAAAAATGGGCAAAGGACATGAACAGAAACTTCTCAAAAGAAGACAGAATAATGGCCAACAAAAATATGAAAAAATGTTAAACATCTCTAATCATCAGGGAAATGCAAATCAAAACCACAATGAGATATCACTTAACTCCAGTGAGAATGGCCTTTATCAAAAAGTCCCCAAACAACAAATGGTGGCGTGGATGTGGAGAGAGAGGAACACTCCTACACTGCTGGTGGGACTGCAAACTGGTTCAACCTCTGTGGAAAGCAATACAGAGATACCTCAAAGCGATACAAGTAGATCTACCATTTGATCCAGCAATTCCACTACTGGGCATCTACCCAAAAGATCAAAAGTCACTTTATGAAAAAGACACCTGCACTCGAATGTTTATAGCAGGACAATTCACAATTGCAAAGCTGTGGAAACAACCCAAGTGTCCATCAATTCATGAGTGGATTAATAAAATGTGGTATATGTATACCATGGAGTACTACTCAGCTTTAAGAAACAATGGTGATATAGCACCTCTTGTATATTCCTGGATACAGCTGGAACCCATTCTACTAAGTAAAGTGTCTCAAGAATGGAAAAACAAGCACCACATGTACTCACCAGCAAATTGGTATTAACAGATCAAGACCTAAGTGGACATATAGGAGTAACATTTATCGGGTGTCAGGAGGGAGGGAGGGGAGAGGAGGGGATGGGTATATACAACCACAACGAGTAAGATGTGCATCGTTTGGGGGATGGACACACTTGAAGCTCTTACTTGAGGGGGCAGGGGGGCATGGGCAATATATTTAATCTTAACACTTGTACCCCCATAATATGCTAAAATAAAAAAAAATAAAAAAGAAACAGGATAAATTTATCTCAATAATGTATTTTATTTAACCCGATATATTCCAAGATAAGAGAAAACACCTGAGCCTTCAAACTGTGTTCTACCATCAGTTCTTAACAAGGTAAACTTTTTTAGCTAAGACATTTAATTATACCATACAAATGAAATGATTTATTAGCCCTTACTCTTATTCTGGTTTTTGTAAATCTATTGCTGTTGATGGATATTAAAGAAAATCGTGAATAGCTTTCAGCCGAGCTTTAGGAAATCGCTTAGAAATGCTGTGACCGTTTCCACCATGAGACAGGTTGAGCGTGGAAAGTTGTCCACAGAGGCTGGCTAGTTTCTCATAAGCTCTCTCTACACTCCATGGGTAGAGGCCACTAGGTGAATGTTAGTGCCTTGAATTATGAAATTGGCGTCAAATAATCCAATTCTACACTAGGAAGAAGGAAGACCAGAATTCTAGTCGGAAGAAATTGTTTGTATGCTAGCCCTGAGGTATATTGTACGACCAAGGATAATTGCTAATTACACCCTCTGAACTTTAGCATCCTGATCCGAAACGTGTGGACGATTCACTGGCTGGCTGGTGGGGACCGCGACCTGGGGCATTTGAAAGCCCTTAGCTTGTGGTAGGCATTCAGCAAACATTCTCTTTGCTCCTTTGATGTTAACTGATAAGTGAGGATAATATATATGTCACAATCTACATTTTTTCAATAGACGTAAACTTTGTGTCAACAGAGTTGTTGAATATATAATGTATCTGATGGCACATTCCAGTGGAATGTGATATAGCATGAGAGGACCTTGATTCAAATCCTGCCTACCATTTGCTAAATATTTGCCCTGGAGCAAGTTACTTAAGGTATCTGAAATGTGTTTTCTCATCTCCAAGTAGCAAAAATGTTACCAGCCCCCCCAGGAGCCACTGTGAGGATTAAGAGTGATGCACACACTGGGGTGTGTGTGTTTATCTGTCTGTCTTTGTCTGCGGGTGAAAATCCCAACCTCAACCAGCCTAATCTACAAGTGGGAATTTATTGGCATGTGCTGCTAAATTTAGGCAAGGGCAGGGGTGGTCTGGTCCCTGTAACCATGGGCTTACACAGTCTTAATTCCCTCTGTCCCCTGGCTCTGTAACCAAGTGTTGGTACTTCTATTCTAAAACAGTTACCAAGGGAAGGTCCAGGCCTCGAAATCTCTGATGTGCATGTGGTTCATTTGAGTTTTCATGGCCAGCCGGCCATGCTCCCCAAGGTAGCTTGTTTTGTGTGGTGCTTGGTCCTTCCCACCATTCTACCGAAGCTATGCTCAATAAGCTCACCAGTGATCTTCTTTTAAAAAGGCTTTACTACATTTTTTTAAAAGTATATAAAAATATTGTATGCTCATAGAAAAAAGTTTATGTGAATAATTGGCATCTGAATTGAGCTTTATAATTGATTTTTCCTTATTTGATATACTATGGACAGGTTCTTTTTTTATTGAGATATAATAGTTGTACATATTTTGGGGGTGCATGTGCCCTCCCGAAAGGCAGCTTTTGTGCGCCTGTGACATCCCTCTCTCCCCAACGCTGGATGTGGGTGTGGTCCCACAGCTCTTTCCTGCCTCTCTGAAACTGGGGATGGAAGTGACACTGAGCCTCCCCGGACTGACGTGGATGTATCCCTTCCTCCTCCCCTCAGGGTGAGTTCTTTCCCGACAGAGACGTTGCTGGGAGACTGCGACAGAGGCTCCCACGGGGAGTCTTGCCGTTGGGATTGGCCATCAACTGCATCCAGTCATGCGCGCTCCCTTCTGCAGGTAAAGCCAGTCACCCCGTTAATTTTTCCTTATGCATAAAAGAAAAAAGAAACACTTGTGTGTCACTTAATGATCGGAACACATTCTGAGAAATGTGCCATTAGGTGACTGTGTTGTGTGAACTTCACAGAGTGTGCTTACACACATGCAGGGTGTGTGGTGTAGCCTGTTGCTCCTGGGCTGGAAACCTGTGCCATGTGTTACTGTGCTGAATGCTGCAGGCAGTTGGAATACAGTGGTAGATATTTGTGGGTCTAAACATATACAAACATAGAAAAAGTACATAAAATATGGTACTATAATCTCCTGGGACCACTGTTGTATATTTGGTCCGTCATTGATAAACGTCATTTTGTAGTACATGACCGCACACACATGTATATATTTATCTATTATTTATAAGCGTATAATGAATAATTTTTCTACAGGCTCACTGAAATCCCTGAAATTCTTATTAACCTTTATTAACTTTCATTATTTCTTGAATATATCATGATATTAAAGGCACAAGCTTTGGATCTAGGACAAACATGATTTTCCATCGTGGTTTCCTCACTGCCTAGCTCACATTTTGGGTTAAGCTCTCAGGCTTGGTTTCCCTGCACAGTTATTTTACATAGTATCTGATTTGTTCCAACAGTCCTATGAGGTATTAATAACCACAATTTATGCAGAGACATCTGGTGCACATATGCTTGCTGTTTGTTTTATTATTTATTTGTGTGTTCACTCTGGCCATGACCCTTCTCCTCCAGAGAAGCCAAAGTCCCAAACTCCTATGACGAACCAACAATATGTAGAAGAACAAAGCAAAATGAACAAAAACATCATGCCTAAAACTGAATATAAACAGAAACAAATCTAACTATATATCAAATGATTATATCACCGCACAAAATGGTTAACTCAATTAGCCTCTGAAGCTAGCACTCTGATTGTACCCTCAGTAGCTAGGAGGGAAAAAAGAACTGCGGAGGAATTTTGGATTTACTTGGCAGTTTTGTGGTCGGAAGTGATATTGGTTTAGTGATATTGGAACTATTAAAATCTTTTCTGTACGTTGTAGGATGAGTAAGTTACGTGTTTTTGGGAACCAGGGATCTCACTGAGGGAAAGGGAGGTTCAGATAAGTCATGGGGGAAGGTGAGAGAGAAGAGCTGTGGTTGTATTAGTATGAACTCGTGTTTATTTTTTAAATCTTACCCATTGAGAGAGCCTATACACCCTTTCCAATATCCTTTAAACACCTAACACCAGAATCCTTTGTCTAAGCACCATTCACCACTGAACAGAACTGGGGTTTCCTAGATGGATCGCTGACTGCAGCTCACCTGACAGGTGAGCCGAAAACTGGGTCTGAGACCTTTGTTGTGCCAGATCACCTACCAAATGCAAAGGGGAAAGATGCCTTGACAACGAGAAATCTGGTGGACACCACCTTGGCGAAGTTAGCTTTGGCAGGAATGGGATAGCTTTACATCTGTGCTCCTGCTACAGCGGGAAGGAGAAACTGGCACATTTGTAGTATTCTTGCCAAAGTGCTAAACTGAATCTAATTAAGAGGAAACCAGCAGACAAGTCCAGATTATGGGACACTTTATAAGACTCTTAAAAATGCCAAAAGTCTTGGAAGATAAAACAAGGCATGAAACTGTTCTAGATTAAAAGAGATTCAAAGAGACATGACAACTAAATGCAATGGGTGACCCTTGATGGATCTTGGTCCAACTATAGCAACAAAAACAACTTTAAAGACTATTATTAATTTGATTTTTCATGAGATGGTTAAAAGAGGCTATTATTGGGACAATTGAAGAAATTTGAATACGGATCATGTATTAGATGCATTAATTGATGTATTATATCAATGTTAAGTTTCTTGGGAGTGATAATATTATTGTAGTTTCATAGGAGAATGTTTTTGTTCTTGGGAGATACATGCTGAAGTACTCAGTGGTGAAACATCCTGAGGACTCTAATTCACTTACATATGTGTGTGTGTATCTCTATTATACACACACACACAGAGAAAGCAAATGCAACAGGCATTATCAGCTGGTGCATGGGGATGAAGGGTATCTGAATGGTTTGTTCTATTCTTTCAAGTCTTCTGTAGCTTTCAAAAATTTCAAAATAAAAAGTTGGTGGGGCAAAACAAAAAGTTGGCGGTAGAAGTCACTCCAATGTGACTTCCAGTGTAATGCTACCAACTCCTTCTGGCAGCAGCTGCCCAGCTAGAATATTAGAGCAAGTTAAGACAGGCTCTAGGGAGGGGCCATGTTGCTTTTCCCTGCTTGTTCACATAGAGTTTTAAGACAGATCAGAAAGTTTATTGGAAAGAAAGTTAAATCCTAGCGTCCAGAATCCAGAGTTGGAAGGGGGCTTAAAGTCACATCGTTCAGTAGTTCCAGATTCTTGGATTTCATGGACCAAAATAAACACACACACACACACACACACACAGAACAAAACAAAACAAAAAATGGGGAACTGACATGAAGTTGCCAATTCCATTTTGTCTAGTAATGACTAACATAAAAAAAATTAAAAACCCCATCTATCATTCCATCTGTTATCATACTTACACTATTAAGAATGTCATTTTTACCTCAAAGAAAAAGGCGATCTAGCATCTCAGAATGAAGTTTTTAAAAAATTGACTACTTGGCTGGGCATGGTGGCTCACACCTGTAGTACCTGTAGCACACCTGTAGCACTTTGAGAAGCTGAGGCGGGAGGATTGCTTGAGCCCAGGAGTTTGAGGCTGCAGTGAGCTGTGAAGACACCACTGCACTCCAGCCTGGGTGACAGAGTGAGACCGTGTCTCAAACAAAACGAAACAAAACGATGTACTCTGGGACCCAATCTTATCCCTTCTTTTGTGGATACACTTAACAACATTTAGGGTTGCTGTCATGCTTTTCTCAACCATCTCTAGATCTAACACACCAGTCTTCCAAATATTCTTCTCAATCTGTTGACTGGTTACTTGATTTGTTCAGTATTTCTTGAGCTGCCACCAGCCACCTGGACTAGTGTGGGGCTAGTGTCACCCATGGAGACTGTTGAGTCTCCCCTCTGCTGTAGTAACGTACGAGCAAGGGGGGGCTATCAGGCATTTTGTAGGTGGCTCAGAGGTCCCAAGTGTGGGATGTGGCCGTCCTCGGGAGAGGTGGGAACTGGAGCTGGGAGCCTGAGACTCTCCACCTTGAGACACGGGCACAGACCTGTTTCCCTTACTACAAATTGGCCTCATGCCCTCTTCTACCTTGTGTATTCCTCAGAGGAGAGGGTCTTTCTGAACCAGGCAGAGTTTCTACAAAAGCATAAGCTATAGGATTCTTTAACTTAGGACTTTGTAATTATAGCAATAGAAACTTGACTCACACTATGGAATGATACACTTACACTCAGTGCATTGAGCAGTTAACTCAAACATAAACACTGTACTTGATCTACAGCTGTCGCCCTTTGCAGCTGGGAGAATGACATTGTCCTGCCTTGTCCTGCTCAGCCAGTCCTTTCCTCCTTGTGCTTAGTCTCTGGTGGGGCTTCACATGCTCACCTCTGCTAGAATGGGCCCAGGGTTTAGGATTTTTAAAAAAACAAATTTCAGGGATTTCATAGACACTTTACTGTGAATTCTCGAAGTTCAGACTTTAAGGGTACACAGTAGTTGTCTCTCTAGCTCTAGTGCGTGCGTGCGTGTGTGTGTGTGTGTGTGTGTGTGTGTGTGTGAGTGTGTATAAATTACAACACAAGGCTGGAAGGTAGGCAGTTTGTGTTCCTTCAAAATGCTCTACCTGGTGCATGATGTAGATCTCTCTTTCTTCTCTGAGCTGTCTCTGATCGTCTCTGAGCTAAGCTCAGTTTATAGCAGGGTCTCACATTTGGGAGGGAGAGCAGCTTTGAAGTTGCAAATGGCCTGACAGTGGCTGCTGCGCTGTGCAGAAGCCAGGGACCCCTTGGCAGTCCCAGAGAGATGCTGTCAAGCTCCTCTGGCTGCAGCACATCCTGAGGCCACTATCTTTACTGCCAGCGGTTCCCAGACTTAGAGCAGCAAGTGGGAATTTCTGAAAATCTGATAATATGCTTGTAAACAACAGGAAAATAAAAATCCAAACATCCTCTCTGTTATCAGTACCATTCATAAAAGAAAGGACATTTTCAAACCCACAAAATAGAAAAGTCATGATCTCAGGATAATATAACTGGATACATTTAGTGTCAAGGAAACTTATCACATTATCTTCCCTCCCCTCCCCTGGCCCCATTTTGCTGCAGCTTGTTGACAGTTTGTCACCCGCAAGTTAGCAGCCATGTTTTGGGCTGTGACATGCAATGGAAGGTGGGAGAGGGGCCAGGCCTGCCCTCAGGGAGCTGGTGCAGAATCTCGCTGGAGACAGCCCTCAACAGTGTCTCGTACAACCTCCTCCTCGGTGTTTAGATTAAATAAATTACATGATGAGGTCTAAAGGTGGAGATGGCATTATGCCACCACGTAAAACATGGAAATCCTCTCAAGGAGGAAAGACATTGTCCAGTGGGGAGGAAGAAGAGAGACAGAGCAGGAGCAGGAAGCTCAAGGACATAAACTAGACTTTGAGGAGTGGTGCGATTTAGACCGATGGTTCTCAAATTTCGGTGGATATCGGAATGACCCCAGGAGCTTGTTAAAATGCAGAATCCAGCTTCTATTAATAACTTAGTGGTTTGGGCAGGAGCCTGAAAACTTGAATGTATAACCATTTCTCAGGTGCTGCCAGTCTGAGGACTATGCTTTGAGAACCACCAGTTGAGACATTCAGAGATGTCTTGGACAAACACATGCAGGCAAAACAGCAGAGGGCTGGTGCAGTGAGGTGGCTAGGCAGGATCTAGTGGGCCAGCGAACACCCTACAGAGGGGTTTGGACTTTATTTGCACAGGCAATGGGAAGCCATAGAAGAGTTTTGAGCAGAAGAGTAGAATTTAAAATAGTATCACATATAAAGGAATGAAGTGCTGATATATATATGCTACAACATGGATGAACCTGGAAAACATTATGTTAAGTGAAAGAAGCCAGACACAGAAGAACATATCTTGTATGATTCCATTTATGCGAAACATCCAAAGATGGCAAATCCATAGAGACAGAAAACAAATTAGCAATTGCTGAGGGCTGGGGAGAGAGGGGAATGGAGAGTGACTAAAAATGAGTATGAGGTTTCCTTTTGGGGTGATGAAAATGTTCTGGAACTAGAGAGCGGTGATAGTTGTGCATTCGGTACATTGTTAATGTACCAAAGATCAGTAATGGTCAATTTTATGTCATGTACATTTTGCTATAATAAAAAAGGTATTATATTCCTTAAAAAGAATAGGTAATATCACAAGAAAATACTTGTGATATAGTGTTGAGAGTAAAAGATACAAACTTGTATGTGTAAAATGGTTATAACCATATCAAGACTCGACTTTATATATAGAGAAGAAAGAGTAGGAAGAACTTATTGTAATAAATGTTAGATGTGTGTGTGTGTTTAGGATGGTAAAAATAATGATTCCCCTCCTATCAGAGTTTTTCTTAATTTTAAATAAATAACCATGTATTTTTTACAACACTTTTTAAGAAACAGGGTCTTGCTCTGTTGCCCAGGCTGGCCGGAGTGCAGTGGCACAATCACAGTTCACTGCAGCCTTGAACTCCTGAGCTCAAGCCGTCCTCCCGCCTCAACCTCCTGAGCAGCTGGGACTACAGGTGTGGGCCACCACCACCAGCTTCCTTACACAATTTTTTAAAAATGTTTTAAAAAAGAAAGGAAAGGAAAAGCTTTGGTAGAATAACTTCACCAAGAATAACTAAGTGTTATCTAGAAAGGAGGTGTTGAGACTGAGCATGGGGTGGGAGCTGTGTCTCAGTCACTGGGACTTAAGAAGGCACCATGTATGGGAGGACACCACCATGACCAGAGAAGGCGTCCCTGAGCAGAGGTGGTGACGACTCACAGCTCCACCCAGGGGACCACGGTTTCCTCTAGAGACCTCCTCCTTGGTACCTAGCCTTTCCTCTTTTACTTCTCTATGGTTTTCTTCTTTTATTCAGCTGTCAGCATGTCCCAGAGATTTCACTAGTTCATCCATTCAGTTTCTCAACGAATATTTATTCTGCATCTCCTGTGTGTCCCGGTGTAGCACCGTATCCGCGTAGCTAAATTGCAAGCACACCTCTTGTTATTCTGGCCAGCTGAAGCTGGCTTAATATACCAGACATTTGGCTGGGCGCGGTGGCTCACACCTGTAATCCTAGCACTCTGGGAGCCTGAGGCGGGAGGATCACTCAAGCTCAGAAATTCAAAACCAGCCTGAGCAAGAGTGAGACTCCGTCTTTACTAAAAATAGAAAGAAATTAGCTGGCCAACTAAAAATATCTAGAAAAAATTAGCTGGCCATGGTGGCACATGCCTGTAGTCCCAGCTACGTGGGAGGCTGAGGCAGAAGGATCACTTTAGCCTAGGAGTTTGAGGTTGCTGTAAGCTAGGCTGATGCCACAGCATTCACTCTAGCCCGGGCAACACAGTGAGACTCTTGACTCAAAAAAAAAAAAAAAACCAGACATTTATACTGTTTCTTTTCTAGGTATATTTTTTATTCCTGGGCTGAGTCACAGTTATCTATCTCAGTTCCTACAAAAGCAATGACTGCTTTTGTTGTTGTTATTTTTAGAGAGAGTTTTGCCATTGCCCAGGCTGGTCTTGAACTCCTGAGCTCAAGAGATTCTCCTGCCTCTGTCTCCCAAGCAGCTAAGACTACAGGTGTGCACCACTGCACCTGGCCAGTGGTGGCTTTTTTTGTTTCCTTTCTTGGGATCATGCCCTTGAGCAAGGCTAGATAATGCAGTCTAGACAAGGCCTGGCCATGCTGTTGGCGCGGTCAGTGAAATCTTCCCAAAGTGGGGCCTTCTTCCCCTCTGGCTGAAAACCCCACTCAGTGGCCATCCTCTTTTATTCTGCACAACCATCTTCAGCTCTGATTCGTTTCTGTCCCTCCACTGCCTCTTCTTTTACAATAATTCTGCCATTTCTTGGACACTGGCTTAAACCTTATGGACCACATCTTTTCTGCCTTGGCCCTGGATCTGTCATCTCAAATTTTTTTATTTTACTGCCTTCTCCTAGCAACATTGATGGAGCTAAACCCACATTTGTGCCCAAGAATTCTCCCACTGGGGCCTGTGTCTGACGTTTGCTGGTATGGATCAACATCTGGAAGAACAGAATCAGAACCAGTATGAGTGCACCCTGAGTGGAGGATTTGGGACAAGGGAAAAAAAACAGTGGAATAGTAATACAATCAGGGTTCTCCAGAGAAACACAAACTAATAGGAGAAAGGTAGAGACAATAGGCACTGGCTCATGTGAGTGTGGAGGCTGGCAAGTCCAAAATCTACAGGGCAGGCGGCAGGCTGCAGCCTCGGGAAGAGTTACTGTTGCAGCTTGTGTCTGAAGGCCATCTGCGGGCAAAATTCCCTTTTCCTTTAGAGAGGTCTGTCTTTTTCTCTTAAGTCCTACAACTGATTGGATGAGGCCCACCACATCAGCAGAGTATTTTGTTTTGCTCAAAGTCTACTGAATTAAATGTGAATCTCATCTAACATATCCTTAAAGAAACATCTAGAATAATGTTTATCCAAATATCTGGGAAGTAAGGCCTAGCCAAATTAACACAAAATTAACCATCACAAACATCACTATTGGGTTAATTGTTTGCTCTTTTCATTTTTGTAAAGTGTACCTCTAGAGCACTGAGAATAATACAGTTGCATAGGAAATGTGTTTCATAGATATGATGTCGTGTTCAACAAATGTTTATTATTTTACTTTTGGGGAGAGATTTCTCAGCCCTGCAGGGAACACCAAAATCTTAGGGATGCTGTTCTGAATCCATGGCGAGAAATAGGGTCTGTCCCAATAGCAGTGTGTGTGACTATGGCAGCCAGCATTGACTCACTTATCTTGTGCAGCAGCTCCTAATTCTCTACATCTAATTCTGGGATATTACTTCCCACTCTCTTTAACATTGCCTGCATGCCCCTGGTAACCATGAACTAAAAACTAACTGAACACATGGTGTGGTAGTTTACCCATCTCCTGAAGTGCCTAGGTTTGAATCCTGGCTGTAGATCTTTGCAGGAACCTGCCTCAGTGTCAAGAACAACAGCACCTTCCTCCAGGCAGGAGGAGAGCAGTGACATCATTGATATAAGATGCTTGGCAGGGTGCTAGCTACGTGGTACCTCCCTAGCAATTAGCACTCAATGAGTGTTAGCTCTTATTGTTACCTGAGTCAGTCTCCTTCCCAGACTTTCATAGAAGAGTGGAAAACTTCTGGTTTAAGTTTCCTTTTTTTCCCCTCTTTATCCTCTAGATGTACAAGTTGCATATTTCATGAGGAGCATGGAGCTTGCAGATTCTTTACTCCCAGTGCCCACCAGAACCTAGAATTAAACTTGTTAAGATGAGGGTATAAATTTGCTCATGGAGAGTAAAACATAAATAAATATTGCATCACAGGAAAGATATGTGAAGTCAGCCACGTGACAGAGAGTGGCTGTGAGGACATTAACATACATAAAGAAAGCGAGACCCCGAAAAGTCTGACCTGTTTCTTTTCTGACTGGCGTGACCAAGCCTTCTCCTTTCCACCCTAAAGAGTGGAGCCTTAGGCTTTACAACTTTGCTGATTTGATAAGTGGAAAATAGTTTCTTGATGCTTTAATCTATACTTTTACTTACATGTAAGGTTGAAGACTTTCTGCGTACCTGCATTTCCTGCTTGTGAACTGACTGTGTTTGCTTATTTTTCCTAATGGATACTGGTGGTTTTGGGGGAAGAAAACCCACTAAAACCTATTCTTTCCATATTAAGATTAGCTGAGTCATATTGATGCCAAATATTCTCCTAGATTGCAGCTTTTAAAAATTGTGCTTATGGTATTTCTTCCACAAAGTTGGTGTTAACTTTTATGTGATCAAATCTGTCAGTCTTTCTCCTTGTGATTTCTGAATGTCAGCCTGCATTTCCCTCCCCCAACTTAGGAGAAACAGAGCTGGGGCCTCTCCAGCCTCAGGCTCCCCACAGCAAACCACCGGATAATCTTGGCACCACAGTTTTGAACAATCACTGACAGTAGAACCATGGGGGGGTTCCTTAGCTTGAAACTCAGGAACTGCATGTGGGCTAAGGGAATACTTGCCTGGAGGAAAGTCCTCTCTACCAGAGCTGCTGAGGCTGGTGCTGAGGGAAAGGGTCAGTTCAGGAGAAGAATGTGACATTGGAGAAAGGTCGGGTGGGGTCAGGGAGAGAGAGCCATAGAGAGTGACAGTGGATTATGAAGTACGGAAAGGGGCCAGAGGGCCGGGAAATGAAGCCATCTTTTCTTGTTTCCTGCTTTTGGTTTTATTTTTTTAAGACCTGGTATATCTTTCAGTGAAACAGTTGTTATTTGGCTGAAGTTTAAATTTGCATATTTAAGCCTCCCTTGTGGGCTGAGTGTGAGATGGAGAGAGACTTGCAGGTAATTGCGATGTTTGTCGCTGTGTGTAAAGTACTGATGCTATTTTCTGCTGAAAAACTGAGGAAGGAAGTGTGGATGTTTGGAAGTTAACACTTCCTTTTTAAAGGGTAGAAACAACCCCCAAACAGTTGTATAAGCTTGGGGAAGGGAATAGGGTGACAACTGTTCTGGTTTTCCTGGGGCTGAGTAGTAACACCTGGACATTGCCATGCGGACGGCTTTGCTGTCTACACACACATCTCACGTAATCTTCCCCCCAAATAGTGCAACGGCCTTTTAATATTCATCTTTGACAGAGGATGAAACTATAGGTTGAAGAGATTCAGAAACTTCCCTAAATTCACACAAACTGGGGATAAAGGAGCCCAATGTCCACTTAGAGAGCCGAGCCTGGCGTCGGCGAGCCCTCCTGCCCACCGCACAGGGCGCCAGCAGTCCCACTAGTGAACTCGCCCCTCATCCACTTCAGGACAGGGTTACAGAGGATAACAGGCTCTGTCGTGTTGGTAAATGGGGAGATTCAATGAGTAACAATGAGAGTAGTAATCCAGTAATAATGTTAAATAAACTTTATGGGAAGCCATTGTTTTGGACTGAGCTCCTGGACTAGGCCCAACAGACCAGGCCGAAGCAGAATGGAATCACTCCTGCCAGGTGCCACCGTCATCCAGCTGAACTCAATATGGGCAGTTTTCCATAAAACAGGAGATGAACAGCAACCGACCAGAAGAGGTCCAGTTTACCCGAGCCAGGTCTATGAGGAAGTCCCCTCTGCTTTAACCATATAATGGAAGTCACTTTGAAATGACCAATCTGCTTTTTGTCCCGTTTCTTCTTTCTCCAGCCTTTTCTGCCTATAAAGCCAAACTCTTCTTCCCAGCTCATTGGACACCCATTCTGTTTTATAGAATGAGTGGCTGCCTGATTCTGGAATTGCAAATAAAAGCCAATTAGATCTTTACATTTGTTGTAATTTTGTTTCTTTTTAACAATAATAACCACAACAATAAAAACAAAATTTGCAAGAGTTCCAAAGTAATTGGAGCCTTAAGACAACTCAGTTAACCATTAAATACTTAGTATAGTACTTTAATGTTCTTGGTATAGGTTGAACATCCCTAATCCAAAGATCTGAACTCTGAAACGCTCCAACATTCAAAACTTTTTGAGTGCTGACCTGATGCTCAAGGGAATGCTCACAGAAACATTTTGGATTTTTGGGTTAGAGATGCTCCACTGGTAAGAATAGTGCAAATATTCCACAATGGAAAAAATGTGAACTCTGGAACACTTCTGGGCCCAAGCATTTTGAATGAGGAATATTTAGCCTGTACTCAGATATTCTAAGAGGCACTTCAAATTAGAGTTCGCCTTAGGGTCTTCCTAGTGTGGGTGGTCTTGGAGATTCAAATAGAACATCTTTCTCCTCCCCGCCCCCACCCCCAGCCTCCCACACTTTCCTCTCATGGTTGACTAGGACTTTAAACTCTAGCCATCTCGATCACCTTTTTCTCTAGTTGGGAGCTGGTTTTGATTGCATCCAAGGTTTGTTCACTCTGGAAGTTTTACTCATTTTCTTAATGGGAAGAGTAACAAAAATGAAGCAAATATACCGAGCCTCAGCTATTTAACAGTACATTACAGTCAGCTGTATGTTTGTCTGTTTCCTTTATAGGCTTGACGCCAGCAAGTGTCCTCTTTCTCTTTTGGTCGTGCACCCCATGTCGAGTCTAGCATGATGTCTAGCACTGAGTTGGTATCTGCTCTTTGCTGAATGGGTGCATAAACAGTTAAACACAGAAATTCCTGAAGATATGAAAATTGTTGCCACCATCTAAAATTAAGTCTATTTTCAGTTTGATAACACATAATGTTAAAGTACAAAAAAATGTGAAACACAATCTCTTTAAGAAAAAAAATCCTAAACTCCACAGTATTACTCTGACCAGTTGCAGTAAAACGTGACCAGCCAGAAAGAGCCAACTAAGATGGTCTGAGAAATGAACCTGGGGTTGCGGTGACTTTGGTCTACATCATTGTGAATTTCCCAGTTTTACAGGTAAGCAGTGAAAATGAAGAGGACTGACTGGATTACGTGGAACTTATAGCTTTTGGTTGGAGGTCACAGCTGAATCAATCTGTTTACCTTTCATGTTAATGAAAGATGTTAATATATATCTTACAGTTTATTTTCTTTTAACCCAACACTTTCGGCTCAACCACGGATTTCAGGGATGGTGGAGGCTGATGGAGTGTCCCCAAGGAGGCCAGGAAGGTGATGAGGATGGCTTAAGCTGCCCAGCACCAACTCCCTGGAACCTGGGAAATTTAAACATTATCGCCTGACACCAATCCTTTGTGAGAGCCCAACAGAGGCCTCCTTTGTCTTAAGTGAGGTCTGGCCACCTGTTCTTGAACACTCTGAACACTCCCGTTCAGGAGGCAAGCCCTCACCCTCCTCTGCTCCCATCTGAGATGTCACTGTGCTTTCTACATAGAGATGAAGGCACCGGAGCTGCAGTGGGGGATGGGCATCCATGGAGGGTTTGTATCCACTCACCTACAAGCCCCTCCACCAAGCCACCACCACATTCCTGGGGCTTCTCTGGGATAATCCCCTCCCCAAGGACAGAGGTTCCTTCAGTCCCCAGGGCTCCCCAGTGGCTTTCTCCTTTTCCAAGTCTGGAGGTGAACTGGGGTCCATTTACCTCCACTTTTCTAAACCCCTCAGATCCCCGTCTTACCCTGGTATGTGCAGGAGTCATCTCTAGTTTTGTTCAAAGCATTGGAGTTACAAACAAGATAGGACAGCACAAGCTATTTAGAAAGTTTCTGAAAGGGAAGGAAGAAAGGAAGGAAGGAAGGAAGGAAGGAAGGAAGGAAGGAAGGAAGGAAGGAAGGAAGAAATTTTTATGTAAATGAGAAATATTAAAAGCCTTTTTAACTGACACTGCTACGGTTCCATAAAAAGGATATAATTATTAAAAATAAGGTTCATAAACATCTTTATTTTTCCTAATTGGCCCCTGAGCAGACCAGCTGATCACTACTGGTCTCTAGAGACCAGCAAGTGCAACAGGGAGTCGCAACTGCAGATCCCACTCTGTGTCATATCTTTTTACAGAACCATATTTACTACAAACTTCTCTATAAATCTATATAGTAAGCTCATTTCATTTAATACCTAAGTAACATACACTATTGTACACCATTAAATATACCCAGTGAAGACATCATAGCTCACTTAATCATTCCCCAAATGTTAAGAGATTTGAGTTGTTCTCACCTTTAATGTTGCAATTAATGCAATTATCCTCCCTTTACCTCTGTAGAGATCATTATTTTGTTTCTCTAATGTATTTCTTTGTTTCTTTATATGTGTGTTTGTGTACAGATAGGCAGGCTTTGCTTGTTTTTTGTCTATGTTATTGTCTAAAAAAGGATTTCTTGAATCAAAAAACATGATCAGTTTATGGTGTTTCCTGGCTTTTACTTTTGGAGACCGAAGCAGCAGAAAAGCTGAAGTCTGAATTAGCACACTGACTTTTACTTTACCAAGTTCTCATGAGAAAAACTTGCATGTTCTATTTTTTAATTTGATAAATTGTCAGGTATGGGCTATTGAATTTTTATCCATACTGAAGTTATGTCAGAACTTCATATTTGCAGAAAATTCCAGAAGAGTCAGGAGGGGCAGTTAGTATGGTAATCATAGAGCATAACAGTACATTGTACCTTTAAAAAGTTGAGAGCTACCTCTGACCTATTACTTCTAAAATACATCTCGCTGAAGTCGCCTTCCCTTTTGCTGGGCTAGAGCTTCATGTATCATCCTGGGGTGACCACATGGACCTGGTTTTCCTGAAGCCATATTTAATCTCCATGGGTGATGGCTGAGGAGGGGGCATAAACCCACGGACACGGTCCCGTTGGCAGACTCGAATTGCCACTTTGTAAAGCAGAGCGCAAGGCCCGATCAGAAGGGGACACAAATGAGATGATTTTAAATGGGACTGGGGTGGGGGCAAGGACATACAGACTGGGGTGATTCTCAGGGAGGGAAGACCTGGATAGGGGACTGTGCCACAGAGCCTAGAAACCACACAGTGTTCCAGACCCAGGCTGGCACACAAGGGAGCAGAATGAGAAGGATGCTGAAGAAGAGTAAGGGAACAGAAGGGACATTTGGTCTGCTCATTGGCGTCTGGGCATGACTCTGCCAGTAAGGACCTACGGCAATTTTATGCACCCCCACTCCTGCCCCAGGATGTAGAGCATGGAAGAAGCTTCCACTCTGATTTGACTGACTTTTGGTAAACTCGCAGAAAAGCCAGAAGGACACACTGCTGCGGAGGTTGGAGTCTTGCTAGGTGCCTGTGAAGGCCGCCTAGGCCTTCGCCAAGGTGTTTCTGCAACTGTGTAGCCGCTGGGCTCTGCTCAGCAGATCTGAGGACAGTGGGGTATTATGACCAGGGCTGCTGGGGAGGCGTCTTTTCCTGTTGGCCGCACAGAAGACTCTCTGTACTTGGGATGCAGAATCAAGGGCGGATACTGATACAACCGACCTGTAACTGGTCTGTAGCTACTTTCTGAACAGTTCGGTCCAAGGGAGTAACCCTCACAAGCCTGTACTCCGGTCGGGGCAAAGTTCCTGCTGCTCTGGAGAATCTAATTGCCAATGGAGGGGTGACTCTTTTCACTCTGGTGTTCTAAAATTTTTCTCTCTGGAGGCCTTGAGTTAGAATTCCCTGTGGTATGGGGCTACCTGGGTGCTGGGCAGCTTCAATCTGGCTTCAACAGGAACAAGGCCAGATGGTCAGGTGGGTGGTCTGCCGGGACCATGGAAATGCCATTGATCAAAACTGTAAAGTCAAGAAAGAGTCCTGAGGGTTTGGGATAGGGGATAAGGTTTTAAAAAATCAGGTTAAAAGAAAACATTTCCAATCTGAAATGCCAGTGAATTTCTCAAACAGACTATGTCCAGAAGGCCGGCCCTGTCCTAAGCAACGGTGAGATCATTCAGTGGATGAGGTCCCCTCAGCCGTACATGGGGACGGGAACAGAGCTACCACAGCCTCCCTACATTGTCCGAAATCACAGCCTCTAATTTCCTAGCTAAGGAAGGACCCAGAAGGTCTGCGGGACCCACGTCTCTAGCTCTGCTTCTGAGGGCTGGGTTTCTGCCCACACAACTGGCAGGGTTTCCTCTACTGAGAGAGCTGCTTCTCCAGAGTGCAGGTTTCCCTTCTCAGACTCCGGCCCTGACACCGGTTTGGAGGCAGGAATAGACTATTGCTTCTCTAGAAGTTTCCGCTGCACTCGGGGCTGAGCGTGGACAGCCGCAGGGGGTGCGTGGAAGCCCAGCCCGGGCCGCAGTTACGCCCGCTCCTCGCCCCTGTCCTCAGGGCGATCCCTGCGGAGACTGGACTTCTGCCTGGGACTCGGAATGTCACTTAAAGACGGGACTGCCACAGACTTCCGAGTGCGCCCGTTGGAATGACCTCGGACCGCATCCTCTTTTCGGATGGGAAAAGGCATCTTCGGTGCCCACGGGTCGTGGGCCGGGTCTCCCCAGGGCCGGTCCTGTCCTGGCACACCGCGGCCTTCCGGCGGGCCGGGCTGGGAGGGACAGGTACCCCGGGGCTGCGGGACCGCGGCAGCGGGTCCGGGGCGGAGGCGGGTGCCCGGCGCGCGGGTGCCGGGGCGTTCCCGGGAGCGGGGGCCGCCGAGGTTAGCCCGCCGCGCCCGGGAGGAGCCAGGGGCCACGTGACGCGCCGCGGCGGGGCGGGCCGGCCCAGAATAGCCGCGGCGACGGTTCCGCCCGCGGGCGGCGCGAGCCAGGCGGAGACGCGAGGACGCCGGCTGGGCGGGCGGGCGCGGAGGATGCCCCAGAGCCCCGGCCCGGCCCGGCCCCGAGCACATGATGGCGATACGGGAGCTCAAAGTGTGCCTTCTCGGGGTGAGTGCTGGCCGCCGTCCGCCGGGAGCCCGCGGCCCCGCGCCCCAGTCCTGTGCGCTGCCTTCGGCCCCGCGCCCTCCCGGTCTGCGCGCCCCTCGGCCCGCCCCCCCCCCTCCCGGTCCGCCCCGCGCCCTCCCGGTCTGCGCGCCCCCCGGCCCCGCGCCCTTCGTCCCCCTCGGCCCCGCGCCCTCCCGGTCTGCGCGCCCCCCGGCCCCGCGCCCTTCGTCCCCCTCGGCCCCGCGCCCTCCCGGTCTGCGCGCCCCCCGGCCCCGCGCCCTTCGTCCCCCTCGGCCCCGCACCCTCCCGGTCTGCGCGCCCCCCGGCCCGCCCCGCGCCCTTCGTCCCCCTCGGCCCCGCGCCCTCTTGGTCTGCGCGCCCCTCGGCCCCGCGCCCTCCCGGTCTGCGCGCCCCTGCCCGCCGGGGTCCGGGTCCGAGCTGCCCTGGCCGCCTCGTCTCGCTCCATCCCGCCCGCGCCTTCGCGGGACCCGCTCCGGCCTCGCCTGGCTGCGGGCCGCTGGGGCACGCGACCCTCGGCGGGGCCGGGCAGGTGGCCGCGGCTCCGAGGGCTTTCTCCTCCGCCTTTGATAATTTCCTTCCGGCGGGGAGTTTAAGCTGCTCGGCCCGGACGCCCAGTGCTCGTTCGCCCGCCGGGGCAGCTGCTTTATGTACTAACGAAAGCAGAACCACCGCAGCCCAGCCGGCGAGGAGCCCTGGGGCGGCGGCTGGGAGCGCGGAGAGCGCCGTCCCGCGGGGCGGGCGCCAGGCGGTGACACGGCCCGGTCGCCGCCGCTCTCCCAAACCGGGTCCTCCCCGCCCGCGGGACCCGCGGAGCCGCCAGAAACAAAGGAGACCCAGCCAGTCCTCGCCGGCCGGCGGCCTGACGCCGAGCCCCTCGGAAGCTGCCCCTGGGAATGCGGACCGTGTTTAGGGGCGTTCCCTCCGGGTGCCCGCGTCCAGTTCCCGAGTCACTGCTTTTCAAAGCAGAGCTGACCTGAGGCGTGTTTCCAGCAGCCTTTGGCACCGACGCCTGGTGTGCTGCCCTAGTGGTTGGCAGAGCTCGACTCCCAAGAAAAGCATTTGCTAAAAAAAGAGCAGCGACCCGGCGGACCGGTTCTTGTGCTGACTGGTCTGTCACGGTGGATGTACAAGAACTGTGTAAAGAGGAAATTATTCTAGGTGAGGACCGAATTGTCCTGGACTCTTGGGCAGGACAGTGGGGCAGGCCGCTGTCTCCCCTCACTGGCCTCGCCACAGGATCACTTGAACTGACGAGATTGTCCGGCTGGCCTGGAATCCCAGGGCGCCAGGCAAAGGCCCCCTTCGCGGAGCCACTGGCAGGGCCCGCCCCTGTGGCCCAGCCCCAGGACCTGGGTGGGACGCTGATCTGGTCTTTCTCTGACCTTTTGCGACGCAGCAGTGGGTGCCGTGCGCCAGGCTCCGTAATACAGTCCAGGGGTGAATTCCGGGAGTCCCATGCTTCCTTCTGAGGAGCCATTGCAGCCTCCAAAGACTGGGAAGGAATGTTGTATCCCAAGGAATCAAGAGGCAGTTTGACATGGGAAAAAACGGAGTGGGAAATATTTTTGCCGTTTTTGACTCTTTCTCTCTTGTCACCTTAGGTGGCACAGGCCCTGCCCCATCATATGACTCTTTATTTTCAATTTCAGTATTTAAGAATGAGTCTCTATATCCTTCTGTGAGGACACTGATCGGGTGGTCACAGCCCTGTGTCAGGAGGCAGGAAAGCTGGGCCCTCTTCCTTTCCCAGTAACTAGCTGTGCAGTTCTAGGTGGACTCAGTTGCCTCATGTGTGAAATGGGCATAATAACATCTTCCCTCCTAAGGCAGAGGACTATGCCGGATGATCTCTTAAGATATATGGTACCATTTCCTGCTCATCTGTGAGTCCAGGGTGACAATTAACAAGCCTGGGAGATGAGGAAGCTGGCAGAATTCTCTTAACTTCTTTTTCTCTTTTCTCCAGGAGTGAAACACACTCTTTGAGCGGCAGACAGTGCCTCACCTTTGTTTGCTGGTTCTTTGTGTCTCTGTTGGTAGGAATTTGAACTTGGATGAGGGCCGAAGCAGAGAAAGGAAAGGTTTCTGGGCAGATAGAGGCTTTGAAGCATCAACTGTATCACACCTTATCTGTGGCCTCCTTTCTTCTTGAGTGTGGCTATAAGTTTTAGTCTTACTGAAGTCAGAGGATATCTTATTGAAAGGGAAAATGACCTTGTTACCCACACTGAGCAAAATTTGTTCAGTTGCCTGGTTTGGCCGGTCCCTTGCTGGGCAAGCTGTGTGCAGCAGGCTGCATTCTAGCTGCTTGTCCAAACAGACTGGTTCCCTGAGTGGGATGACTCGAGGGAGATCAAAGCCACTCTACCTGCCTCGAGCTTACTCTCTTGATGTGAGAGAACCGCTGGGTCAGAGGATGGAAGAGGGTGTCAATGCTAAGTCCAAAAGTGCTTTCAAAATGTTAACAGGAACTGCAGGCTCCCTTGTTCTTTGGGTTAGGGAGGTCTGTCTTTTCTGGGAGTAGTCTTGCATGTGGCTGGCACTCAGCTTCCTGTTTTTTAGCCATGCCACACCTCCTTGAAGTCTCAGTATGACCAAGACCCTGGCTGCCACACCCTCAGTTGCCCCCATTGGGATCACTGTTGGATCCCCTTAGGAGGTGATAGAGAATGTGGACCCCTAACTGAAGTCTTACTGTCTCACAGGAAAGGCTGAGAGGTTGGTCTTTTTGTGCCTGGCCATGTGCTCATCCTTGATTACCTGGGGACATGCTTCTCATTTAAGGTGCAGGTTGTTTTAGGCATGGACAGTGCAAACTTCTGTCCTAGGCTTCCTGCTGGTGACTCTTTGCCGTAGTCTCCTGTTCACTCCATGGGTCAGAGGTTCAGGCCTCTTGATGTTAGGGTCATTTGCAACAGGTGGGAGTGGGCCAGGTGGTATGTCTCCTTTACCTGAGCCTTCTCTTGTTGGCATGGTAGGCATGTTTGATTTTACTTCTCTTGGTGAATGCTCCCAGATGGGAGGGATGATGGTCTGTGCAACATTCTCTGAATGTTTTGTGCTCTTAGAAAACCAAGGACTTGAGAGCACTGGTTTTTTTAGGTTACCTCTTATAAAGTCTTGGCTTGCATTTCACGTGTGGACTTTGTCATGTTCGTTCCACATGGGGATGGCCCGGCAAGCCTTTGGGAATGCCCTTTCCTGGCATAAGCTGGGCCATCTGTGGAAGTTAGCCATGCAGGAGGGGTGCTTGACAGGCCCAGGGGCCTTGGACTCCTAGGACCCCATGAGTCTCATTCTTGCCAATCAAGTACGAATCATCCCACTCGGTAATGTGAACTAGTATTATGAAACATGTAGCTTAAAGACAACACCCTTAAAAACAGCAAAGTATGTTAAAAAAAAAACACTAACAAAAACAATGTTGAGGCAGCAGCTGTTTCAACCCCAAAGGTGGAAAGTTTCCCAGTATGCATTTTTAACACACATCGCCACGTGGCAAAAGCAGGAGAGAGAGAGAAAGGGAGGAGGCGGAAGAGAAGGAGGAGGAGGAGAAGGAGAGGGAGGAGGAGGAGGAGGAGATTTTATTTTGTTATTCCCTCTGAGTATGTGTGTGCCTGCACTTAAACACTGCTTCCTGATGGAATCCCAGAGAGATTTATATTTGGACTTTGGTTGTCTTGACAACAATTTAGAAATTTCGACCACTTCCTCAATAGCTGAGCGGTTAAGAGACAATTGAGGGCTTCCCTGCTTCTGGTAAGGAGCTTGTTGAAACATCTTTTGGCCTTTGTGAGAATCTATGTGGTGGCTCACCAGGGAGCAGCCACATACCTGGGATTTGGTGAGACGTCTGGGTAATGGGGACTTGACTCATGTCCAGGGCCTTTACGTGGAAGGACTCTGTGATACCTGAGGGTGCTAGGACCCAAGAGAGGAACACATTTCTGCTAGTAGTGAGGCAGATTAGTCAGAGCTGTGGAACCTCAAGTGAGTGCTTTGAGAAAGTACCCAATAAGGTTATATGAATTTGTTGGTGTTATTGTGGAAGGAGTGAATGCATAGGATAGCAAGTGGGCTAGGTAACCATCACATTTGCTTTCCAAGCCTGAGATTCTATTATATTAACATACTAATTTTTTTCTTTCCCAGATACTGGCATTTCTCTGGGGTCTGGGGGATGGATGCAGAGGGGCGGGGAGGCTGGCCGCAGCATTAATTCTTCCCACACCTGATTCCTCTAGTAAATTGAACCCTTTGTGTAAAGTATAGTTCTATGTCACACAAGAATAAATATAAATGATACAGTGGGATGTTTCCTAGCAGTGCCTGGATATAGTAATCCAGCTATATGCCTTGTACGTCCAGCCCAGGCTGGTGGAATCCATCAGGGTCCCTTTGATCCTCTTGTTTAGGGTCAGGATTGCTGCACTCCCCTTTCCCCCCACCCCCAGCTTTCTGAGCTCAGGGCATCTCTGGTGTGTGTATCAGAATCATTTGTGGAGCATTTTCAAACTTCTCATGGTCCCTTCCTCCATCTCTTGTGTCTTAATTTGAGCTATTATAAGAAGAATACAGTAGACCAGGTGAGTTAAACAACAGACATTTAATTCTTGCAGTTCTGGAGGCTGGGGGTCTAAGACTAAGGCGCTGGCAGAGCTAGTGTCTGGCAAAGGCTCTGGTTTGCAGACAGCTGCCTTCTTGCTGTGTCCTCATGTGGCAGAGAGAGTACTCTGGTCTCTTTCTCATTTTATAAGGACACCAGTTCCATTCACGAGAGCTCTACACTCATGACCTAATCACCCCCAAAGGCCCACCTCCTAATATCCTCACATTGGGGATCAGGCTTCAACACACGAATTTTGGGGGGACACAAACACTAATTGCATAGTACGTGTCTGTTGTGCTCAGGCGTGTGGCCCTGCCTTTGTCCTGGTCTGATGCTACTGTTTTGGTGAGCGTGTTGTATCCCTTAGATCTGCTTCAAGGCTAAAGCTACTGGAAAGTAGAAAGCTTTACATTTTAAGGTGCTGGGACACAAAAAGATTTTGAGCTCACTAATTGGAAAAAGTCTTTGAAATTTAATTTAGTCCAGCATGTTAAGCTAATTATCTGCCTATGCAAATATTACACTTTTGATTTGTGTTTGAAAATGGAATAGGCATTCATTCCTTCAGCTATTCACCATTTATTGAGTACTCCTTTTATGCCGGGAATTGTGGGTGGCTGCATGGAGACAGCATGGCTGTGATCTCTGCCTTTCCAGCGACACAGACACCCCAGCAGTGAGCTCCCCGGCGTGGCTTGTGTTCTTATTGTAGGACATAGCATGGCGTGCCATGCATAATAGAGTAGTGTGGTGTGATGACGATAAATGTTGACTGCCACGTCTTATTAGATATGGGGACATTTGAGGGACAGAAAGTGCTTGCTCAAGGTCTGTTTTAAGTACCTGCTGTGGCAAGGTGCTGTGCTGGCTCTGCTGGAGATAGAAAGTAGGTGAGGTACGTGGGGAGGCCCCTGGTTGGGCAGAAAGGACAGCGCATGTGCAGGAACTGCGTCTGTGGCCCGTGCCGTTGGGTGTGATGCCGGAGGTGTCACACTTGCAGTGGGAGGTGATGGAAGTTAAAGTAAATACTGTGGGGGCTGGGAAGGGGGAATCTGGCAAGTTCTCTCAGGATAGGAAGTATTTGAACAGTGCGTCGGGTGAGTGAGGAGGAAGGGCGGGCGTGGGCTGAGGCCCTGCAGATGGGCTCAGGGTCTCACAGTGTTTTCTGTACAGTTCTTCCACTCCAGCCTGTTTGTTCTTCCATTGATCCCACTGTCTCTCTAGCATGGGGGGCTTTATTATATTTTTAATTCCCCATCTCCCATGTTTTATTTTGAAAAAAGTTAGATTTATACAGCAGTTGAGAGAATAGTACTATGAATGTTTGTCACCTAGATTCAGCAGGGATAACGTTTTGCCACTCTTCCTTTATCTCTCTCTCTGTAATGTATATAAATTATAATAATATCTTTTTCTTTTTAGAGACAGGGTCTCACTCTGTGACCCATGCTGTAGAGGAGTGGCACGATCATAGCTCTCTGCAGCCCCAAACTCCTGGGGTTAAGCCATCCTCCTGCCTCAGCCTCCCAAGTAGCTGTGATTACAGGTGTGCACCACCACACAGACAACATCTCCCTATGTTGCTCAAGCTAGTCTCAAACTCCTGGGCTCAAGTGATCCTCCTACCTCAGCCTCCCAAGTAGCTAGGACTGTAGACATGTGCCACTATGCCTAGCTAATTCTTATTTTTTAAGAGATGGAGTCTTGCTATGTTGCGCAGGCTTATCTTGAACTCCTGGCCTCAAGTGATCCTCCCACCTTGGCTTCCCAAAGTGCCGGGATTACAGGTGTGAGCCACTGTGCCTGGTCTAAAAAAATTTTTTTCTAACTATTTGAAAGTAAGTTGCAGACATCATGATGTTTTACCCCTAAATACTTTAGGGTGTATCTTTTAGGAGAAAAGGCATTCTCCTGCATAACCACAATACCATTATCTCACCCCCAAAATTGAACACAGGTGCAATAATAGTATCAGACATATAGGCCATATTCAGATGTTACCAGTTGTCTCAAAATGTCCCTTACAGCTGTTTAAAGGGTCCAGTCAGAGATCATATATTATGTTTGGTTACCAAGTCTCTTTGATCAATTGGCATCTAAAGCAGTTCCCCTCCTTTTCCCCCATGATGCTGGCAATTTTAAGAATCCAGGCCAGTTGTCTTGTGGAAAGTCCCAAGATCTGGAATTGTCTAATTACTTCCTCATTGTTTCTTTCAGGTTAAGTGTTTTGGAGAGGATATAACATAGGTGATGTTGAATGGTCTTTTTTTTTTATGTGATCATGTATAATATTAAATCACTCTCTCCACTTATCTCTATGGCATTCATTCAAAGAATATTTCTTAGCTTCTCCAAGTGTCAGGCAGTGGTGTGTCTGGGCATAATAGACACAGGACTTTGACCTTGTGCAGCCTACAGTTTAGCAGGAAGGTGGAAAAGTATTTTATGGCCTGTTAGGAGATAGTATGTGCTATATGGGGAAAGAAGGCAGACGATTGAGTAGAATAAGGGGCCCAAGACCTGGGACAGGTGGGAGCAGGTTGGTGGGCAATTGTGTTCAGTTTCTTCAGAGACCAAGGTGGAAGCATCTGCCCCTTGTTTCCCCGGGGGTTGACATTGTCTGCAGCTTCTGGCCTGCTGAACCGAGAGGAGCGTGTGTCCAGAGGAGCCAGCGTTGTCTTTCTTGTTGTCTAACTTTGTCAGCAAAAATCAGGAAAAGAAAAATGAGATAGACATCAGGTCACTGAATGAGTTTCTCACTGTGGATTCTTTTAATGAATCTTTTTTCTAGTATATTTCTTTGCATTTGACACCTTAGACCTGTTTGACTTCTCTGAAAGTTGTGAATGTGGTTTCTGTTTGGTCTGTGTTGAACTCAGAAGATATCTTAGGCTACTTTCAGTTCCCCTAGAGGTGCCTAATACTGGGGTTGTCAGAGAATGAATGGGCGGCACAGAGGACGTAATTTCCCTTCTCTTTCCTCCTTTGTGAACAAGATAACCACAGAGTGAAGATCCCTTTCTATCAGTGCCTTTGTTTTTCTGGAAGAAAAAGATATCTGAATTCTGCACTATTACTTCTTTCTGCCCTCATTGGAGTCACTGTTCTAACTGGGAAAAACACACACACACATCACTTAAAACTTGCCACCTGTGGCCAGGGGGAAGAGGAAAGTGTTCTGTTTTTTTAATAATCAAACTATTGGCCAGGACATTTACATTATGATAAGTTTAAGAACATCTGTTTTTTGTTGTTAAAGAACATTTCATAGTTCTAATAATATATACCTAATAAATTTAATCGTTCATTTTAGGAGCTAAAATATTATCTGAACTTTTATAACAAACTTCTAGAGAGCTAATTTTTTTAATATAAAGTGTCAGTCCGTTTGGGCTGTTATGGCAAAGTGCCACAGACTGGGGGACTTACAAACAACAGAAACGTATTTCCCACAGTTCTGGAGGCTGGAAGTCCAAGGTCGGGGCCTGCATGGTCAGGTTCTGGCGAGGGCTCTGCCGGCTGCAGACTGTGTCTTCTGTTGGTGTCATGCTGTGTGAGGCCCGAGGGTTGCTCTGGGGCCTCCTTCATAAGGGTGCTCATCCCAGTCGTGAGGCCCCAGCCTCCTGGCTGAATCACCTTCCAGAGGTGCCACCTGCTGATGCCGTCACCATGGAGGTTAGGATTTTAGCGTGAATATGGGATCACGGACATTTATACCGTAATATAAAGTAATACATGCTCATTCTAATTAAAATTTTAATCTGGTTGTGAAGTAGGGGAAATGATTAAGTAGCGAAATGACATGTGCTGATTTTAGTTTTAGATTGCACAGGTGAGGGACTTAGGATGATGCCTTTAACTTTCCTAGTAGTGACACTTCATTGTGTCCCGTTTGTCCCGTCTGTACTCTGCAGTCCTGCCGGCCTCAGGGAAGTCATCCGCCCGGCCTCCTTTTCCTGGCGACTCACCTCCTTGGTGCTCTTCTTTTCCCCCTGCTCTTGTCTTACCTCAGGTGATTGTTTCTTATTTCATAATCAACATCAACCCCACCATCCTGCCCCGTATTTCTTCCGTTTGTCTCTGTTTTTTCCTGCCCGGGCAGGATTATTTTATTCTATCATTTTAGTTTGTTGTTCTCTCTACTTCCCACAGTGACTCACCAGTCCGACCTCCTTGAGAGAGGCGTCAGGGGCTTCCCTCGTAGAGGAAGATAGTTCTACGCTTGTTTTCCTTCGCACCCACCCACCGAGTGGGAGTGTGCTCGCCTTCTTCCCGCTGTGCCACGGTGCTCAGCAGGTCCCCGGCCGCCCTACTCTGCGGGCGTTGCGTCAAACCCGGCGGGCTTACCTGGTAGGGAATAACTCGGCGTTCCCTGAGTTTTGTTGCTTTAGTTCTAAACACAACAAAAGGGGATCTGTGTAAAGTAAGTGAGGATTTAACTGACACTGAATGGGCCAGATGCTGTGAGGGTAGCAGAAATCTTTGCTCATCAGAGTTGCAGTGCGCTGAGCAGCGGCGCGTGGGGAACAATTGCCCGTGGAGGGGACTCTGCCCTTGAGGCTTGCAGGCCTGCGGCACTCGTACTCGGTGCCACGGGGCGTAAACAGGAAGCCAAGTAGCAACACCAGGCGCCCCGGGCGGATGCTCAGTTGCTTCATTGCCAGATGTTTGGAAGGTAAGGGCCAGTGGCATGTGGGGGTAGCCAGGGAGGGTCTGTGGGTGCTTGCTGAGGGAGCGGGCAGAGGGCTGATGCCAGGGTGGGTGCAGAAGAGGGCGTGTCTCTGGGAGCGCGGGCGGCTCTGCTTACTGACGCCGCGACACACAGGGAGCAGGTTCTGCGAAGACTTAGGTGTCAGAGTGGTTACACGCACCGAGCAGGGGCAGATTTGGGCTTAGCAATAATTGAGTATTTATTTTGCTTCTCGGTTTTGGTTTATTTAGTGAGCATGTGTTATATTACTACCTCGTATACTTAAATCAAAACCTACAAAAATGTACTGCAGGACCCAAGGAGATGTTTGATCAGTAGAGATCTGTTTGGATCTTACTGGAAATAACTGGTATGCCGATAATAAAATTGGAAAGTAAATTTCGGTCAGATTGTGAAAAGGCCTTGACATTTGAAAGTGTGTACCTATGGTTGGTTACACGGCAGGCCTGTCAACATCAGGACATGGGCTTTGAGCGGCTTTTCGGGTAGTGTTGTGCTTTGTCTGTGCGAGCTGTTCCCTGGGCTCCCTGGTCTGTCACGGGGCAGCAGCCACATCCTCACAGGGCACGATGGCCGCTGCAGGGCGGGTATCTGGCTTTCTCACCATTCTTGAATCTCATGGTCCTTATAACGAGACCTAGGGAAGATACGGGGTTGCTCCTCTGTTCTCAGAGTCCGTAGGGTTTCTGTGTGTGTTCGCTTCTGTTTTCCTTGTGCTGTTCTTTGAAGAATAAATACAATTTCATCCTGATCTTTCAGGTCATCATCCTCTAACAGAACTCTGTGTCACAACTTTAATGCCCATTGAAAATGGCTAACGAGAAAAGAACTGAGGCAGAGTTAGTACAGAATAGTGCGCTGGGGCCACATGAAGACTACGTGATTCTGTAGCACGTGCCACAGGCATTCACCGAGTGCCTGCGTGTGCCAGGCTGTGTCTAGGGCCTGCAGCACAGCAGGAAACAACAGGGACCCAATGTCCCTGACCTCATGGAGCTGACATTGCAGTAGGAGCGACAGACAGCACACAGATACCAGGTGTGACAGACGCTGATAGGTGTGTGGAGGAAAAGGCAGCAAGGAAGGGGGCTGGGGTGCTGTTCGGGTGGGGTGGGTGTATGTTGTGGCTTGAGGAAGGCCTCACTGAGAAGGGGCATTTGAGTGAAGGCCGAAGAGATAGAATTCGTGCAACTGTGCGGGCCTGAGGGGCAGAGGGGTCTGCCAGGCAGGGCTGGGTGGGTGCCCGGCAGTCTGGGGCAGGCATTGTGGCTAGGACAGGAGAGAGGGGAGAGAGAAGGAGTAGACGGGGTTAGGTTGGGGGGTTTGGGGCCATGGGGTCTTGTGGGCCAGTATAGGGACTTTGGCATTTCCCAGGATTCAGGTGGGGGAGCTCGGGAAGGTGTTTGTGCAGAGTAGTGATGAGTCTAACTTGCCTTTACGAAGCCCTGGCCCAGCAGCCGTGTGGAGGCCCACAGGAGGACACAAAGGGTGCCATGGGGGTCATGGGGGGGCCATCAGAGTGCAGCAGCAGCAGCTGCTGGGCGTGGTCCCATGTGAGCTGTGGTCTCTCCTGAGCTGACAGACTGTGGAGCTTGAGGGAATTGAACCATGATGTCTGTGGTGCCAGAGCCACAGAAGAGCAATGTTGTCCCTCGTGGTGCCAGAGCCACAGAAGAGCAATGTAGTCCCTAATGCAAGTTGAATGTCATTGGCTTTATAGTTTAATTTGCATTTAATCAATGCACTATGTCTACTTTGCGGTTTCAGAATAGCACAGTTTATGTGTGCCATTATTATTTGTATATATTTATACAATAAACTAGTTAATGTCTACATTGGAGTCTATGGGATTGTTTTTCCCCTTCATAAAGTCTGTAGAGTCTTAAAGAGGCCTGAGAAATCCTGCTTTCCTCAGTCACTGGCTGGCCAGGGGCTAATGCAGCCCTTTTCTTCCCTAATGAAGTGTCAGAGTGTTGGCAGAACTCTGGACATGGAAGGCCGCGTTCCTGTGGCACCACCAGGTGGAACCTGGAGGTATGTTCTTAGGTGTGGCTGGTATCTGCTGAGATGCTGCTATTCCTGAAGGAGTAGCCTGTGGTTTTACTGCGTTTTCTGGTAGGACACACTAATGGACAACCTTGAAAACCCTGTATACTCCCATGGCTATACACAGATTCTGTTGAAACCTTAAAGTCTGTATGGCAAAATAAAGCAAAGAATGCATTGGGCTTTGTTCCTAAAAGCATTTTTATAAGCATGTGTATAATGAACTCAGCCATTTAAAGATCTTCTAAAATAATTTGTTGTATAAGAAACTATTAATAAATAAGGCATATCAATTTTTTTAAAAAGGCCTAGTTAAAAAAAATGAGTTTATTATTTCTAGATCTCCATCTCCTAGGTTAATCTTAGTAAGGCAATTTTCTTAGGCTATTTTGTGCTATGACAGAATACCTGAGACTGGATAAAGAATGAAGAATAGAGGTTTATTTGGCTTTTGATTCTGATGGCTGGAAAGTCCAGGGTTGGGCTGCTGCCTGGGGCGAGGACCTCAGGCTGCTTCCACTCACAGCAGAAAGTGGAGGGAGCGGGCGCGTGCACAGACCTCACATGGCGAGAGAGGATGAGAGAGGGAGACACCCCGGAATCCAGACTGTTTAACAGCCTGATCTCCGGAACTCATCAGTTCCTGCTAGGGCGGAAACTCACCCACCCAGCGGGAGGGCGTTACTTGTTAATGAGGTCTTCACCCCCGTGACCCAAGCACCTCCCTCTAGGCCTCACCTCCCAGCACCCCCACACTGGGGATCAGATCTCAACAGGAGTTTTGGTGGGGACAAACAAACCGTATCCAAGCAAGAGTGAGAACCTAGTATGTAATATTGTATAACTAACATATAAGCATTTAGGAATATTGAAATGGTAACTCATACTATGCTGATTTAAATATTTTGCTGCTATTAATGCAAATTACATGGTTGCACATTTCACTTGCATCAAAGCTTTGCTTCTGATTTGTTAATCGTAACTGCTATGTCACAAATAACCAGAAATATACCTTCTTATTTGTGTGTATAAACAAAGTAGTTACACTAGTGTGCCTTCTTCATATGTCCTTGACTTCTTCGGCATTAAAAATGTCCATGGGTGAAAGAAAAGCGGTAATTATAAACTCACAGGCACTATAAGAATTTGTAATTGCTTCTACCATGAATGTCAGTGATGTCAGTAATAGTTGAGAAGGTTTGGTACATAGGCCAGGAATTAAAGCCAAAACTTACTTACTCCTTTCTTTCAAGGGAGCAGTTCTAAATGTCTTTGATTGCGAAGGACATCATTATGCAGGTGAGCTTGTAATCACTGTGGTTTATGAAAAAAGGTAACATCCCTGTAGTTATAACAGCACACTGCCATGTACTGACTATAACTCATGTGCCAGGTGCTATACTCAGTGTTTCCGCTACCCATTGCTATGTAACACAGTACCCCAAACTCAGGGGCTGAAAATGGCAATTTATTAGATGGCACTTTTTTTTTTTGAGACAGAGTCCTGCTCTGTCACCCCAGCTAGAGTACAGTGGCATCATAGTAGCTCATTGCAACCTCTAACTCTTGGGCTTAGTCTCCCAAGTAGCTGGGACTACAGACATGCATCACCACTCCTGGCTAATTTTTTTTTTTTCTTAATTTTTTTGTAGAGACAAGGTCTTGGTATGTTGCTCAGGCTGGTATTGAACTCCTGGTCTCAATGGATCCTTTTGCCAAAGTGCTGGGATAATAGGCATGAGTCACTGTCCTCCGCCAGATGGGCAGTTCTTACTTGGAGTTTCTCATGCAGTTTCTGTCACGATGATGGCTGGGGCTGGAGCCATCTGAAGGGTTTGTCACTTACCTGTCTGGGCTGGGCTGGCTGGATCCATTGGGGGATTAATTAGGCATCTGTCTCCATGTGGGCCCTCTACCCCATGAGCTTGGGTTTCCTTACAGCATGGAATCTCAAGGTAGTCAGGTTTATTTGTTAGATGCTGGCTGGCTGCTCCTATAGCAAGTGTTCTAGGGGCCTTGAGGGGAAAGCTAAAAGGCTTCTTATGACCTAGTATCACAGATCCTAGAATGTCATTTCTGCCACATTTTATTGATCAAGCATGTCACTAAGGCCAACCCAGAAACAAAGGGAGAAGAATCAAACTCCACCTCTTGATGGAAGGAATAACAAGAATTTGTGATCATCCTTAACCTACTCTGCTGAACAAGCACCTTACATATATTATGACAAGAACGGGCTTGTAAGTGCAAGTTCTAGTATTATCGTTATGAAATCTTGGCACTTATCCTCGAGGCCACATCAGAAGAATGAGAACAAGTGGTTTGAGGAGAAGGAAAGAGAAGTTTATTACTTAGCCAACAAAGGAGGAAAAATAGTAGAACTTCTCGTCTCAAAATCCAAATTTCCTGAACATTAGCAGAAATACAGAATTTTTAAAGGGAGAGTTCTTAGTTCTTAGCTATTGCAGTTAACTTTTGGAATCTTCCATCTCTGACAAAGACAAAGCCCCACCTGGGCCTGAGGGGGGGGTGCTGGCACTGGCCTGGGATGGCTGAGTATCTCTTGTAACAAAAGACTTAACCTACCTCAGGGATGCAGGCCAGGCCACAGTTCCCAAAAAGAGTGGGGGAAGTTTTAAAGAGACAGAAAATATTTTTGCCATGTTTTTTTCCTTCAGGCCATTCCCTGTGTTACATATTCCCCTGGTCAATTTTACTCTTCCATATATATGGGAGCAGGGGTGTAGTCATTGGGCTACTTCCTGCTGAAATGGGGGTGATGCTTTAGATGGAAGGTTTATACTTATGTATGTCATTGCAAAGTTTTGGCAGTGTATTTGCAACAACAGAAAAAAATCATAAGCAATAACTATAACAGTGATGATTGGGAAGGCAAAATGGACTATCACCTTGTACACAGTGTCTTATACAGCACTGGGCTACAAAGAGACATGGGGCCTCTGAGTGCACAGCTATTAGTTGTACTTTGTAGTTGATCTGAGATACCGGCTTCTGCAAATTCAGAAATTGTATACAGCACCAGACAAGGTTTAGGATGACAAATACAAATACAGATCAATAGAAGAGGCAATAGCTCAGGGGAATCCTCACTAAGGAGTTGTCTCTCCATCCCCACAGACAGAACAAATAATCGAAGAAAGGTTAGCAAAAAAAAAAAAAATCAACATTTTCATTTTATTTTCTTTCTTTAAACAGTAACTTTAGATCACCTAAAGGCCAGCCCCTCCACTGGGGCTTTGGTTCTCTTTTTCCACTGGACACCTTTACTCTTTTTCCACGGGACACCTTTACTCTTTTTCCATGGGACACCTTTACTCTGGTATGATGGACCCAAGGTTTCATTTCTGACCATTTTAACAAGATGTGAGCTGTTAGAGGCACTTCATGTAGGGTCCCTTCTACTTCTCTGCTTCCAGCTGGGATAGAGACCTGAAAGAGGCAAACTCATGCATAGTGCTTAGCACGGGACCCACTCATTTGGCACATTGCTTTGCCCTGCTTTTTACTCGTGGTTATGTTACCATGTTTACCTCGGGGTGTTAGGAAGGTCTCTCTTAAACCGTTTCTTAGGGGCTTAACTTAAGCCAGTATCTGAGGGCTGTCCTTATTCAGAGGGAGATGAACAGCAGTATCCTCTCTCACATTCCTGCGTCAATTCCAGGATGTGTGAAATTCCATTCTAGATGTAAGACTTTGCTTATTTGTGGAGTTATCTCCGATTCAAAAGAGGGTCCATTATCACTTTGTATGGAGGAGGGGAGCCTATGAACATTTTGACAACCTGGAGGATCATTGAGTTCACCGTGTCCAACTCTTTGGAGAAAGGTCGCACCAAGTTCCCACTGAGGCTCCACTTGAAGAAGTCCATGGGTGACCAGGGGACATCATGTAGTAGATCCAGGTGTAGACCATGGGAAGCAACACCACCACAGAGTAGTCACCTTGTGAAACGTCCAGGGCTCCCTGGGCTCCTGGGTCCTGTTGACAGTAGGGCTGTCTGAGCCTCATCTGCCTCCATTGGTTTCCAGGTCCCTTCCTTCTTGGCTTCAGATTTCTGCAGCTCGGCCATGCTGTTGTGGTGTTTGTTGACACTTTTGCTATAGGAGGGGGAGCTGTCTCCATGGCTACCTGTCCACAGCGTCCAGCATGCCGTTTTCCACCTGCTTGGTCTCTTTCCTTGCACTGCTGATGTCTGTCATCTTCCGTGGGTTGTTCCTGCTGCGTGCTGGCGTACATGCACGGGAGCTCAGCAAAGGTCCTGTCCCAGGCCAGCAGCTCCTGCCAGGAGCCATCTTGGAGCTTTAGATGCTCTCTGCATTCCCAGCCTGAAAAAAATCTACTAATATTGAGTGAAAGGGCAGAAAGGATGGGGGCTCCCTAATCCCCTGAGCCCACCTCCATCACGTTAGCCACAGGTGGCCCACATGGTGCGGGTGTTAGTTGCGCCAGGTTGGACTCTGGACTCCTGTGCCAGGCTGTTTCCCCAACTGGCAGCCGGCCTCTGGCAGGGCACAGGTCAGTGCAAGCATGAGCCTGCCGCGCCTTCCCGCAGATCGGCTGCAGGCACCGCGGCTGCTGCCCTGACCCCGTCCCAGGGAGTTGGTACGCCTCCCTGCCACGTTGCATGTGTGCCTCGGGGTGGGGCAGCGGGCGCTCTCTCCCCCACCCCCTTCTTTCCCCCACGTGGCAGTGGGCCGAGCCACTGGTTCCCCTCCTGCCAGGGCAATTCAACTGTTTAACTAAACCGTTAACTTTATCCCAGGGCTTTAAGATCAATGCTAGGTCATTAAGCATGAGATGTCCAACCTTGAATAAATCAGACATTTCCTGCCCAATAACCCAACATATATGGGATCTTGTCCCATTTACCTGACCTTTGGCAAAATAAGTTACAAGACAGTACAATTTACAGTTTCATTTAACAGCCACTTTTCCTCACACTCCAGCACATACATTGGATTATGATAAAACCATTTTCTTTAGATGTAGGTTTGCAGCTATAAGTTAACCATTCAGCCAGAATTTTTCCCGAGGGACTTTTAGATGGAACTTTCCTGTGTTGCAACAAAACTTTAGAAACAAACACAGATAATACAGTGAGTTCACAACACAAAATACCAGGCCTGTCAAACAAATGGGACAAATGACACCCCAAATTATACCTCAACAGTGCCCCAAATGCCCATGGGGTTGGCAGGTTCACAAATGGGAATCCAAAGGGGGTAAATGCCACCCCAACTGGAAGGTTCAAAAACCCTCCCGATACGGGTGGTCTGATCTCCCGGTTCCCTGAGGAACCTTCCGCAAATTGTGGTCCACCCCCCCCCCCACAGCACCTCCCCGCCCTCTGTTCCCTGGGACCCACAGAAGAGCTCCAAATCCAAACCAGGTCCCCAAGTCCCAGTAAACCACCTGATTTCCCACTTAAACCAGGGCCTCAGAACAAATCCAGCAGGGAGGTCTGAAACCCCTCTATGGGTGGAAACAGGGGCTTGACGTCCTGGGGGACTTTACTTACAAATGGCCATGCCTGTCTCGATGCTTCCCAAATCTGTTTCCTTCCCCTCAGCTCTGTTAGGTTGGTTGGAGTTGCGTCCACTTTGGGAAGAAAGAGCCAGGGCTCCTCGGGGCTAAGGAGGCCTGGCAGCCGCGAGGGATCGCTTTCTTTCTTACCTGATAGGCGATGCTCCGACCCATGGCTTGACCTGGAGCTGCTCCTGCCTCTATCAGCAGTCGCAGGGCGCTGTTCTACCGGGAACCCAGCCAGGGCCCACATCAGGGACCCAAAATCTGTTACCAGAAGCTTGGCACTTGTCCTCGAGGCCACATCAGAAGAACGAGAATGAGTGGTGTGAGGAGAAGGAAAGAGACTCATTACTTTGCTAGCAAAAGAAGAAAAATGGTAGATCTTCTCCTCTCAGGATCCAAATTTCCTGAACAGTAGCAGAAATAGAGTGCCTTTAAAGGGAGGACCCTCAGTTCTTGGCTATTGTGGTTAACTATTGTAATCTCCCATCTCTGTCGAAGGCAAAGCCCACCCGGACCCTCCTTAGGGGGCTGGCACTGGCCTGGGATGGCTGAGTTATCTCTTGTAACAAAAGACTTAACCTGCCTTAGGGATGCAGGCCAGGCCACAAAGAGACAAAATATTTTTGCCATTTTTCTTTCAGGCCATTCTCTCTGTTACATTACCTTCGTCTTACTAATGAGGAAACTGAAGTTCAGGGGGTTAAGTAACATGCTCAAGGAATCACTGCTAATAAACGATGCTACAAGGTTTAGAACTAGCTTTGTATGATTCCAAAACCCAGTGCACATCACTACTTTTCTATGCCACAAACTTATTGCTATTAATTGTTATTTGTTACAAATTACTTGTTTAAAACTGGCATGTAGTAGGGAGGACACCACTGGTCTAATAGAATGGGATTTTAAAAAATAAAAGGTCTAGCTGGGTGTGGTGGCTCACACCTGTAATCCCAGCACATTGGGAGGCCAAGGTGGGAGGATCACTTGAGGCCAGGACCAGCCTGGGCAACATGGAGACACCCCGTCTCTATGAAAAAGAAAAAAAATCAAAAAGCGGTCTCGTATTTTAAAAAATTTAATTTGATTGAATAATTTGAACCAGATTCGAAACACTTCCGTGGAAGAAAAGGGGCAAATTCCCACAGTATCGGGGTCCTGGCAGGTGCTTTGGGAGGTAAAGATAACTGTTTTTCACTTCTGGAAAGGTTTGGGATGTGCAGAGGCCAAGTCCAAGTCTCTGATCTGCAGGTGTGGGAGACAGAGGCACAGCGATGTGAGGGGCCTTTTGGTCAGTGTCCGGAAGGCAGTGAGTGGGGAACGTGCCTTGAGCCCGGGCTGTTTGGCCATTTTGTCGTTCCACACGTCCCAGCTCCTGCATGCAGGAAGAAACTGTTCTACTTCAGTTTTTTCTTCCATCACCTGCTCATAGGATACTTCTTTTTTTAATTATTATTTTTTTTCTTTTTTGAAAGGGTCTCACTCTATTTCCCAGGCTAGAGAGCAGTGGCATCATCATAATTCACTGCAACCTCCAACTCCTGAGCTGAAGTGATCTTTCTGCCTCAGCCTCCCTAGTAGCTGGGACTATAGGCATGTGCCACTTTATGCCTGGCCAATTTTTCTTTTCTTTCTTTTTTTTTTTTTTGAAGAGCTGGGTCGCACTCTTGCTTAGGCTGGTCTTGAACTCCTGACCTCAAGCGATCCTTCCACCTTGACCTCCCAAAGATTACAGGCATGAGCCACTGCCCTGACCCAGCTACTTCTTAAGTGCTATAATTTGGTTCAGGAGATGTCAGTTTGCGAAATGTGATCCGCGTGGAAGGCCAGCTAGACGGCAGGGCCTGTTACATTTTAGAAGTTCCTAGGTCTGCTATAATGGCTGTTGTTACACCTGTACTAGTGCTGCTGCCAGGGTGGGACAGTGGCATGTGGGGGAGCCTTGGGGGCAGGTGGACGTGGGCACCCATTTACCATGGCAAATCACTTAATCTCCATGCCTCAGTTTCCTTATTGTAAAATGCTGACAATATGCATAGATAACCCATCCAGTAGGAACCATGCCTAGCATGTCATATTAAAAAATTCTTTTTTACTAGCGTCTTCCACCAAAATTATTTTATATCCTGACAACCTTAAGGCTTAAAGGGAGTTTAAAAAAGCATTTCTATATGAGGACCTCTGACTGAGTGTTTTTTTTGATATTCTTTCCTATGGGGTCTGGCAAACTCAGGTGCTTAGTAGAAGCTTTTGATTTACTGTATGAATACTGTAGAACTTCATTATTTTCATTCATTTCATCAAATTTATAACATTTTTTATATTATTATATTAAAGTCTACTACACAAAGTGGACTAATTTTGGGTTTAATGCACAATGGACTTTCACCAACGGAACAGACCAAGACCCAGATCAAGAAACAATGTCCTGGCCGGGCGCGGTGGCTCAAGCCTGTAATCCTAGCTCTCTGGGAGGCCGAGGTGGGCGGATCGTTTAGAGCTCAGGAGTTCGAGACCAGCCTGAGCAAGAGCGAGACCCCATCTCTACTATAAATAGAAAGAAATTAATTGGCCAACTAATATATATAGAAAAAATTAGCCGGGCATGGTGGCACATGCCTGTAGTCCCAGCTCCTTGGGAGGCTGAGGCAGGAGGATCTCTTGAGCCCAGGAGTTTGAGGTTGCTGTGAGCTAGGCTGACGCCACGGCACTCACTCTAGCCTGGACAACAAAGTGAGACTCTGTCTCAAAAAAAAAAAAAAAAAAGAAACAATGTCCTCAGGCCCCAGAAGCCCACCTGTTTCCCCTTCCAGGAATTACCTTTGGGGGGGGGGGGAAATTGTAACCCATTGTCTTGACTTGTAAGACATAAAATTTATTTTTGCTTGCTTTAAAATTGTAGCATATCTTTCCTGTAGAATCAACTGTTATGTTTAAGTACTTACACTAAAGTAATACTACTTAATAGAAGTCCCTAAAACAGAATTCTCCCAACTGGAGGGCTGGGGCTGCCATCAGGTCACGGGTGTGCAGAGACAGGCATGTGGCCGGGGGAGGGAGGGCATGGGCAGTCTGTGGCCACCTGTGCCCCTTTACCCCAGCGCTACGCAAATAACAGCATTTTCTGTGTTTGGTGGGATGTGAATGAGGTTGGAAAGCAATGTCTTAGGAGGCCTTTTAAAGTTAATTAATTTAAACCAGAAGCATGTTGTATATAAATAAGTCCTTTTGTTCAAGAGTGTTTGAAAACAGTTCTTCCAAATATTGAAAATATTCCTTGTTTCCATATCTAATGAAGGAAACTTTTCTATGAAGAAAACCTTTGCTAAGATCAATCCCCTGCCCAGCTTTATTGAGGTATAATTGACAAATAAAAATTGTATATATTTATTTAAGGTATGAAACATGATGTTTTCATATACATATAAATTGTGAAATGATTACCACAATCTAGCTAACTAACATATCCATTATTTCACATAGGTATCTTTTTTTGTGGTGAGAATACTTTAAGATCTACTCTTTTAACAAATAGATCAGTCTTTCTTAAAGTTGTTTTTTTTTTTTTTTTTTGAGACAGAGTCTCACTTTATTGCCCAGGCTAGAGTGAGTGCCGTGGCGTCAGCCTAGCTCACAGCAACCTCAAGCTCCTGGGCTCAAGCAATCCTGCTGCCTCAGCCTCCCAAGTAGCTGGGACTACAGGCATGTGCCACCATGCCCGGCTAATTTTTTTTCTATATATATTTTAGTTGGCCAATTAATTTTTTTCTGTTTATAGTAGAGATGGGGTCTCGCTCTTGCTCAGGCTGGTCTCGAACTCCTGAGCTCAAACGATCCGCCCACCTCGGCCTCCCAAAGAGCTAGGATTACAGGCTTGAGCCACCTCGCCCGGCCGCTTAAAGTTGTTTTTAATGACAAGACTTAATGCATACCTGAAAAGAGTAAAAATGGAGCAGAGAGGTACAAAATGAAAAGTAAAAAAGACTGCCTGCTCCACTAATGTCTTATGTTTCTTGTATATTTTTCTAGCTATGTTCTATGCACATGCAAGCATTATTTCCTTGCCTTTTCCCCTAAAGTTAAACCTTGAGTATCTATCCTTGGCAGTACATATAGATTTATCTCATTTCTTTTAAATGCCACATAGTGTTCTATCACAACATTATATCATGATTTACTTAGTTGATATCCTGAGGATAAATCTTCAGGTAGTTTTCAGTTTTTGACTATTACAAACAGTTCTGCAATAAAAATCCTTGTACCTGAATCTTAATGCATGTGAATTAAGGATATTTGTAGGATAATTTCTAGAAATAGAACATGAGATTTATATCTTTAAAAAATATTGCAAAATTAACCTCCAGAATATTACACCGATATTGTATACTCCCTTTTAAGTGTTTGAGGATGTGATTTTGTACACCTTACCAACACCAGATATAATCAAATTTTTTATTTTTTGCTAATGTTATAGATTAAAAATTATAACCTGTTCTAACTTATATTTCTTTATGAATGACAGCATCTTTTTATGTGTTTACTGACTATATTTTTCTGTTACCTATTCATATCATTTACCTGTTTTCTATTGGGTTGTCTTATTGATTTGTGAGAACTCTATGTATATTAAGAAATCAAACCCTTTGCTGTTTGTATTGCATATATTTTTACTCAGTTTGTTGTTTGCTATTTTACTTTGTTTATTGTCTTTTTAAGAAATCCTACCAATCTTTAGAAATCTTTATTTGGTTAAATATATCAGTCTTTTTCTTTGTGGTTTTGGTATTTTATGTCTTGCTTAGAAAGTTCTCCTATATGCTAATATTATAAAAAAATTTTTAACTATTCTAGTATGTTCATATTTGCTTTTTTGTTTTCTTTTTTTTATATTCTTTATTATTTGATCATGTAGATTTTGGGATAAAGAACCAGGTACAGATTTATTCTTTTTTTCCCTCCACTCCAAATGCCTAACTAGTTGTTTTAATAGCATGCATTGATTAATTCATATTCATTATCTACTGACTTGATATGCTATTTTTTATCATAAATGAAATCCCATATGTATGTGGGTCTCTTTCTGGACTCTCTATTGTTCTATTAAAAATTCGTTTATTTCCTTTTTTTTTTTTTGGAGACAGAGTCTCATTCTGTTGCTTAGGCTACAGTGCTATGGCATCAGCCTAGCTCACAGCAACCTCAAACTCCTTGTCTCAAGCAATACTCCTGCCTCAGCCTCTTGAATAGCTGGGACTACGGACTTGTGCCACCACACCTGGCTACTTTTTCCTGTATATTTTTAGTTGTCCAGCTAATGTCTTTCAATTTTTAGTAGAGATGGGGTCTCACTCTTGCTCATGCTGGTCTCGAACTGCTGACCTTGAGCGATCCTCTCGCCCCGGCCTCCCAGTGTGCTAGGATTGTAGACGTGAACCACCGTGCCCAGCCTAAATTCCTTTATTTCTGAATTTTAAATATTTAGCGTCATTACAGCCTTAATTATGAATTTTTTCCTGGTTGCTTTTTTACTTTTCTCTTGATACATACTCACAGCATTCTGTTGTACACAAGGAATAACAGTTTTGAATTACAGATCTAAAGGACATTTGTCTATGTGGTAATAAATATGTGGTAGATTCTGGGTGACTTTTCATATGCTTCAGGTAAAAAGATCTCTTTTGGAAGAAACAATTTGAATCATTCAGATCCACTAATGAAATTCAGCTGTGCTCTAAATCATCTGCATGGGTGTAGCTAAAATGTGAGATTTTAAGCTTAAAAACAGAATGCATGTTATTTGGAAATATTTTTACTTAATTTCTCAGCCAGCCTCAAACTTAATGGGCAGATGTAAAATACTTCCTGTCTTAGTATTTTAGAAATGTAGGCTTCAACAAAGTCCTCTGAGCGTCACTATCTTTTTGAAAACATGGTTACAGAATTAGTTGCATCTGGAGAAGCCAAAATTCTAAATGCAAATCCTGTTTCCTGATGACAAGCATTCTCCTGATGCAAAGTGGATGAAGTGACAGCGGGGAAGACATCAAAGGGTTGGTGCTCGGCATTCTGTATTCTGTCTGCGTGAGGTGCCCAGTGGGAGGGAGTTTGCACACAGCAGCGTTAATGGGTGCGTGCCTCTCTCTTTCCTCCTCTTAGGGTACATGGTGAGTTTGGGGGAAGCACCTCTGGGCTGGAGAGAAGGAAGAGGTCTCCGTGTTTATCATCTCCTGAGAGTTGAGTTTGCAGGACCCTGAGCTGACAGCTCTGTGTTTTGGGAGTTGCACTTGAACCTCAGAAATGAAATCAGAACCACAGGGCTTGAGTCGACACGTCCTCCTCTCTGTCTGGCTCCTACCGTCCTTACTCACTGGGCATCTGAGCTTTCACACGGTGCACATCAAGCTGGCTGGCTTTTATTCGGGGCAGCTTAGCTAATTGGCATTATTAGGTCTTGTGTAGTGCTTTCTTTGGTCCTTTCTCCTGTTTGGATATTTTCTTTTTTATTTTGCGACGTTAAATAAATAATTTATTACCTCTGCTGGGTGATGGACAGGATAAAGTAAAAGAGGGAATAAGTACATTAGAAAATTAACTTGTGCCGGGTGTATGAGATTCTGTCTGCTTTTGGTTTATACGGGCTGGCTTTGCCGCCACTAGGGTAACTGGTGATCAGCTGGGTCTGTCCTCTTAGTGGATCTCACAGGGCTTGATGATGTAAAGATGCCAGCATTTCTGGGACTTTGTCTTTCAATCTGTGATAAGAAGATCCTCCCCACACAGACAGGAATTGAAATCAACCAGGTGTAATGCGTATACATTTGTAAAGGTAGGCTTCCATTTTTCATTCATTTTCTCTTTTAATATATGTACGTGCATGGAGGGCAAAATGTAGAAGATACACAGGTTAGTGGTGACAGAGCCCTCCTGGAGCACAGGGCCCTGTGGCTCCCTCAGAGCTCTTGGGCTGCAGCCAGCACTGGTACCAGACAGCCTGCGTCCGGGGAGGACATGCGGCCATACTCACGCAGCCAGCAGGGAGGAAGGCCTGCCACTGGGTGAGGCCCGGCCAGCCGGGCAGGGGCGGCACCAGAGCCCTGGGTCTGCAGTCCCCAGAGAAAGCTCCTCAGTGGCAGAGGAGGCCCAAGTCATGTGTCCACTGCCCAGGGCTCCAGCTGGGTGGACAGATGGCAGAGTCCACCCCAGACAGCAGCAGGAATGCTAGTCACCAGGCCCCATGCTGAGTGCTCTGTCACCAGCTCTGGTCCTCACGCAGCCCTGCGAGCCAGGGCAGGTGTGGACGTGCAGCGAGAAGTGGCCGCTGGGCTGTCTGACTCCAGAGTCCGCGCTCTTCGCCGGAGCCATCTCTTCCACTCTCCTTAGTGCTTGAGGCTACTGAAAGGACTTTCTTTTCCCCACTGCCCTTAACTGTCATGATGAAGTGACAGGGTCACAGGCAAATTTAAAAACCCCATGAAGGAATCAGCTGATGGGAGCTGAGCAGTGCAGGGTGCCTTGAGCACCCAGGCTGCAAGTCTGAACCAGTTCATTGGTTTGTGTGACAGGTTTTTTTTTGTTTTGTTTTGTTTTTGAGACAGAGTCTCACTCTCTTGCCTGAGCTAGAGTGCCATGGTGTCATTATAACTCACTGCAACCTCAAACTCCTGGGCTCAAGCCATCCTCCTGTCTCAGCCTCCCGAGTAGCTGGGACTATAGGCATGCGCCACCATGCCTGGCTAATTTTTCTGTTTTTTATAGAGACAGGGTCTTACTCTGCTCAGGCTGGTCTTGAACTCCTGACCTGAAGCGATCCTCCTGCTTCTGCCTCCCAAAGTGGTAGGATTACAGGTGTGAGCCATCACACCTGGCCACAACATATATTTTTTTGAGCCACTATTAGTATGCAAGAGTTTTGCTGGGTGCTGAGTGTCTTGTGAGTTATCAACTGCTGTGCCAATGCTCACCTTCCTGAGCATAATAATCTGGAGCATTAGCTATATTAGCTATAATCTGGAACATTAGCTCTATATGAGTTCGCTGGGTGGTTGCCGAAAGCCACTGTAAGGAGTGAGAAACCTGAGGGTAGCGAAGGGAGGAGTGGCATGGTGGCCTGAGCTGCTGCGTGGTCCCTGGCTCTTGAATGCACTGGCTGATGTGTTTGGATCTGTGCTGGAAAACAAGCAGGCAGAGTGGTGAGTTGCAGTTTCCACCATCACAGCACTTGGCATTTTCCATGTTGTAAATCTTTATTTTTTCCACTTCAATGTGAGTGGAATAACTTCCACTGGAGTTAGTCCAGAAATTGCGAAGTCAGTGGGAAATAAGAGTCTAGAAGGTAGGGATAGATTGCGCTTACCGTGCAATATCGTCTATTTAAAATGATCCGAGATCCTAGATCCTCCTTCCTCGCAAACAGTGCGCAGCACTCTTTGCCCTCTGCACGCCGGGTCACTGCTGCCCGATGCACGTGGGGTGTGGAACGTGGTACATGTCTGCAGCGGATGAGGGGACGGCCGAGGCCACAGTGCTGCGCTCTGGCGTTGCTTGTTGCCCGTCAGACTGAGGACAGACGTCTGTCCCCAGAGTTGTCCCATCCTTCAGTATCCACAGGGATTCTAGAAGCCCAGGTTCTCTTCCTTTATTCTGCTTAATTCCTTTGCCTAGAATTCTAATTCCCATTCCCTGCCTGAAGTCCCAACCTGAACTCCAAGCCCATCCCATTTTCTGGGCCCTGACTGCCTCCAGGAGTCGGGGTGTAGACGGGACCCCTGGGACTTTGGGCTGCTGTCTGCTGTGGCCTCTGTCCCCTGCTCTGTCCATTAGATTCTCGGGCCCTCCTACAGCTGGCCTTTCCGTCCGTCTGCAGACCCCAGCCCGTCCTCCCACACAGCCTCCCGCAGAGACCGTGCACAGGAGTTTTCTGGTATTCCTCTGCAGAAATCAGGTCCCTAAAGTTTGAGGTGGTAGCTATTAGAAAGAAGAGACTAAACAAACTTGGGGAGAGGGAAGGGTGATTGATGAAATGAAGGTATTATTTTAAAAACATAAATTATTTAAAAGTAAATTTTCTTATCCTTCTGTTGACAAAAACAGGCAGTTTTTGCTGGCATGGGTCTAATTCTTCCTCACTGAAAAGAGAAGAGTGTCTAAACATGGGGAGGGGAAGGAATGCGATCTGTTGTGTGGGAGAGGACTGTCCCATACCTATTATATAATCTCAAGTAATGATGATTGGTTTTACATGAAGAAGCCGAAATAGTCCGCAACATAAGGAAACCAAGCAGGGGTCTCTAAATAGGTCAGAGGGTTCTAACAGATGCCCAGCCCCTTCTGCTTCTTGTAAAGTTCTTGTTACTGAATGGTCATAAAGAGAGTTTTGTCTGCCCCAATGCTCACCGACAAGACAGGATTACCAACAACACGGTGCTGGCCAGCAGCCAGCTTGCCTGCATTTAAATGATGTTCGCTGCTGTGGCAGCCCCGCCGGCAGCTTCTGAAGAAGGAGAAGCACAGCCCTGGTGGAAGAGCACATGGCAGACACATCACCTGCCAACAAGCTAGATGGGGTTGGGAGGTGTGATTTGCAAAAGAAATACATGTTGGGTCTTCATCCTCATTTCCTGACTTGGAGCTCCTGAAACCCTTGCAATCTCCAGAGTGATGAGAGTGTCCTTTGTATGCTAATGGTTGAGTAGTGGCTCATAGTCCCTAGGTGGTTTCAGGGGTGGGGCTGGTCTGACTTTTCTTTTCTTTTTTTTTAATATTTATTTATTTAGTTTTGAGACAGAGTCTTGCTCTGTTGCCCGGGCTAGAGTGCCATGGCATCAGCCTAGCTCATAGCAACCTCAAACTCCTGGGCTCAAGCAAGCCACTCGAGTAGCTGGGACTACAGGCATGCGCCACCATGCCTGGCTCATTTTTTCTATATATTTTTAGTTGGCCAATTAATTTCTTTCTATTTTTAGTAGAGATGGGGTCTCACTCTTGCTCAAGCTGGTTTTCGAACTCCTGACCTTGAGCGATCCTCCTGCCTCAGCCTCCAGAGTAGCTGGGACTACAGGCATGTGCCACCATGCCCGGCTAAGTTTTTCTACATATTTTTAGTTGTTCAATTAATTTATTTCTATTTTTAGTAGAGACGGGGGTCTCATTCTTGCTCAGGCTGGTCTCAAACTCCTGACCTCGAGTGATCCTCCCACCTTGGCCTCCCAGAGTGCTAGCATTACAGGTGTGAGTCACCACGTCTGGCCCTGGTCAGACTTTTCAGCCCTAGCCCCCCAACCTCTGAGGAGGAGAGAGGGGCTGAAGGTTAAGTCCCTCACCACTGGCCAATGATTTAATCAAGTATGCCTATGTAAGGGAGCTTCCACAAAACTCAGAAGGACTCGGTTTGGAGAGCTTTTAGATAGCTGAGCCTGTGGAGGTCCGGGGGTGCTCTCACCTGGAGATGGGATGGAAACTCTGCTTGCCCACATCCCTTGTCCTGTGGGTATCTCCCATCCGGCTGTTTATCGGTATCCTTTATAATACCTTTTTGTCAGGGCCTAGGGAAGACTTCTCCTTTGCTGTCTGAAGATTTGCAGAAAATCACTGAGAAGAGGCAGGTTAATAGGAGGAAAGGCATACAAATTTATTAACATGCATACAGGAGCTGTCAGCATGAAGATTCAAAGATACAGGGCAAATTCCATTTTTATGCTTAGGTTCAACAAAGTATGGACAGGTGTGTAGAAATATGATTGGACAAACAGGTTATGATCTGACGCTAACAGACTGAATGGGGAGACCTTGCAAGGCCTGTGTGTCTAGATACTTCTTGGCCTCTCTTCCTTCTGGGTGTGGGCAGGACTCTCTCTGGAATGGGGGTCTTATTGCCTACAGCCAAACAAGGCATGTCAAATAATTTATGGCCAGTTTTTTCACAGAAAGGTGGAAGGAAAGTTAGAATAATATTTTTAGGTTTTATGTCAGGCCTTGGAGAAAAGGGGTTCCCCACCTTGGGGAAGAGGCATTCTAGTTTCCATGGCTCGCCTCGGGGGAGAATGGGGCTGAGAGACAGAAGGACAGGAGAAGGCCAGAGAAAAACTGTTGCTTCTGAGGCCTTCATTTTGGGGTATTGTTTTCTGAGCCCCAGTACTTTATAATAAACTAGTAAATGTTAAGCAACTGTTTCCCTGGGTTCTGTGAGCCCCTCTAGCAAACTAATCAAATCCAAGGTCGTGGGAAGCCTGAGTTATAGTCGGTCGGTCGGAACACAGGTCAGAACGTCTGAAATGGGGGTGGTCCTTTGGGGCTGCGCCTCAGCCTGGTGGGGGGTGCTGGCGTTATCTCCAGGTAGGTAGCACCGAGTGGAGTTGAGTCAGAGGCGCTGGTTGGTGTCTGCTAGAGAATCAGTGGCTTGCTTGGTGCCTGGGGAAAGCCCCCAACACGTGGTCACAGAAGCGTTTTCTGTTGTGAGAATACAGTAGGAGAAAAAGGAGTTTGTTTTTTTCCTCCTCCGGTGGCATTTTCCAAATAAGGACATTGGGAAGAATATGAGTTTAAAGAAATTGCAATGCATGACATAGTGGCACACTATATAAGTAAATTTCATAAATTTGGATTTCGCTGCTTTAGAATTTGTGAGAACTCAGGCACAGAGTCCGGGATGAAGCTCTCCCTTGTGGAAGCGGTGTGGGGAGCAAGCAGATTTGTGAGACAAGCTGTCAGCATCGTTCCAAGCCAACTGAGAGGAAATGCAGGTTTTTAAGTTTCTAAGACGTACTGTATTGATTAGGATACAGGCTAAGCTACCCAAACAAGAAATCCCAAAGTATAGTGACATCAACAGGATAGATGTCATTTCTTTTTCCTCTGTCAGTCCTGGCAGCTGGTGGCTTGTGAGATCAACAACTTGCTTACTCTCCCATCCTGTTCACCAGTGCCTGGTCACATGGCCACCTCTACCTGCAAGGGAGATGGGAAAATGTAGTCTTTACTTGGGTAACCAAGGGCCCAGCTAAAACTCAGGGTTCTTTTTCTAATAGATGCAGGGGAGAGTAGGTGTTGCAGACCTGCAGCAGTTTCTCTCCCGATCACCTTTTATGTTCTATTTAGCTGATTCTCACCAGACCCTGGACACAAAGGGGGAGAAGCAGGACGGAGGAACTTGATGATTCTAGTTTAGACCAGCCTGACTTTCCATCACTTGCTGTTTGTGTGGCCTTAAGTTGGGCGGTTGAGCCTCTCTGACACCCCGATTCCTCCTTTGTAAATTACTGGTAGTGATAACCATCTCACAGAGGTGTCATAACAGTGAAATAGCACAAGTAATACCAGAACATCCAGGTTGATGCCAGTCATTAAAGTTAGCTTGTTCTTTCCTCTCTAGGATGAATCATAGAAGTCATCCACTTACCCAATACTTCTAGTGAGCAAGTGATTTGCCCAAAACTTGATGTAATTTACCTTATTGCACCAGTATGACACTACTTTGCGGTAAAGACATCTTTACTTCTCCAAATGCAAATTTCAAAATTCTTTTGATGGGCTAATGTTCACCCAGAGGCAGCCCATCTTCTGGCCGTGTCATAACAATGCTAAACTACGGAGATAATAATAATAATAATAAAAGCAGGTTTCCTTGGGAAATGACCAGTGGAAGTTGCTGCACAGGGGTGTTTGGTGGCAGGAGGTGGCCCTAGGGGCCTTTGATGTGGTCACCAGCGGCAGCACACACTGCAATGCATGTGTCCTCCTGGCATCTAGCAAGTGGCCTCTGGGTTCTTAAGCCCAGACCCTACTGGGTTTAAGATGCTGGACATGGGCAAGCCCCAGGCAGGGGCTGCGTTGAGGTAGGCTTGACTCCCAGTGTGTGCTGTGTGGCGTGACAGGTGTCGCTCTGGGCACCCCCAGGTGGGGGCAAGTTTCAGAATTGGGTGCCAGTGCTAAGTGACCAAGAAAACCATGTGGATAGACCACAAGGCCTGGAGTTGCAGAGTCAAAACCGATGGTGCTTTCTTGTTAGCGGCCCGTCGCCTGCCCAGCGGGGCTTTCTGAGAAGGTCTAGCAGGAACCCATGACCGCATGGAGGGACCTCCGAGGGCCCTGCTGGCTCTCGGGGCAGGGGTGGAGGCCTCTGCCTGAACGGTTCCTGCAGGCTCCCCTCCTGTTCCAGCGGCGCCCTCAGGGGTGGTGACATTCCTCATGACCCCGAGCTTGCCATCCGGGATGGAGATTTCATTTGCACATGCTCTCCTCGTTCCCACGTGGCTCTTTTGTTTCTTCCCTGAGTGGAACGTATCCCTCAGCCACTGCGTGCGGGCAGCCTGGTGTGGCAGGGTCCCTAGAGACCCTGAGGGAGCCCGGGAAAGCAAGTCAGTGGCCTCCCCAGGTGGCTGCCAGCCTGGGGCAGTGTGGGGCAGTATGGGGCGCCTGCCTTGTGTCCTGTCCCATACTGAGCTGTCCCCAGCCCTCACCGGCACATCCTGTTGAGGAGACAGTTGAGTTGATTGTCACTGCCAGCTGGGAGACCCCCTGGCAAGGTCAGACCTTACTGAGAATTGCAAGTTTGATTTCGGGAGGTCTTTCAAAGCAGGGCTCGGTTAGGCTTGGAGAAGAATCACGACCTTGCCACACGGGGTTGGTGGCAAAAGCAGGCGAGG